>WEKX01018784.1:59075-90271 GCA_013390025.1 Pitta sordida
GTTCTGATCTTGTTAGAAAAAAATTTTTATATCCCCACCTTGGAGTTTGTTTTGCCTGGGACAGTAAAAGATTTCTAATACACAGTTCTCATTCCTGCTGTAGCAAAACACTTCAGGGTTTTTTTTCTCTCTCCCATTTGCATAGAGGGGATGAACTGAGAGAGTGGCTGTTGGCGAGTATCTGGCATCCAACCCCCGTGTAACCATCAGAAGGATTCATGTCCCAGCAGAGTCAGTTGACGGATCAGGTCCTACCTTGCAAATTATTTTCCAGAATTTCTAGAGTATACTGGGTATACAAGGAATTAAACAGGCCTTTACCATTTTCATCATTCCTGAGAACAGTGAGAGCATCCAGTGACTGTACAGGAACAGAGTGACTAAGCACTTAGAGGGCCACATCAATGAGAAAAATGTTTGCCTGGCTTGAAGCTGTTGTCAGCGCAATAACTGTTTGAAACATGTCTCTTTTCCAGGCTTATTTCAACACCTGTTTTCCTTTAATACCCACACAGAAAACTAGAGTAAGAAAAAATGACAAAGAATTTTTTACTAGCATAACAACAGTTTAACCTTACCATGCAACTGCCATGGAAATTGGTGCCATTGAGAACTTTTCAGACCTGCAGGCTTCACCCATTGCTCAATCTGAACTGACAGTTTGCATCCCTGATCTTTCCCATGACATGGTCCCAAGTGGTCTGTCCAGACCTTCACTTTTAAATGTGATCCTGACTTTTTGGAAAAACCTACTTTCATAAATGAGATTATTTATGAGTTCAGGATCAGCAGCATATAGACTTTGTATTGGTCTTCTGGACAGAGATTAAATCTATTTTATAATAGGCAGCTAACTTCACTAAGTGAAGTACCCTTGATCTGGGCAGAGCATTTTAAGTTCTCAGTATAGAGAATCCAATTTCCTCAGAACAGGCTGGTCAGAAAACTCTGGAAACAACCTACCCAGACATGACTCACCTCTCCTTTTTTATTTTTCTTTCTTTCACAAGTGTATGCTTATCGTCATTCTTAGTTTGCAGTGAGAAAAAAAGCATCTTTTGGCTTCAAGCTATGAGTAAATTTCAGTGACTGGTCAAGTTGGCTACGATATCCTCTTATTTTAGAAAGGGTTTTTGAAAGGCTAAACCTAAAACCTGAAAGATGTTTGTGCAAGAGTCACGGTCCACTTTACAGTTTGTCTTTTTTTAATGAGAACAAACCTATAGAATTAAATTGTTTCTAAGGATATTCTAAGCTCTCTAGCCCATGCAAAAGTATTCTTCCCATATAGAGAGAACATGAATTGTAAAGAGGTATATAGTTATCTTCACACACCACAGTAGCAGATCACATTGCTTACAAACAAGAGTAAAGGCTAAATCTAAAATGTTGACCTAACTACAAACAAAAACTTATTCCTTCAGGTCACTGGTAGGTACAAGAAGCTTTATTATTTTGGTAAGCTATTCTATGTCTTACAATACATAAGTTCCTGTAAATTTATATTTCAGATTTAGCATCTCTAAATTTTGCAGCATCAGTGACCCACAATCACCAATTGCCCTCCAAGCTCACTCTTCCAATGTCTTTATGTCATGACTGTTCTCAAGTGATGAATATTTATAGCTAGCTGGTATAATTTGAAGAAGAAAGATTTGCAAGTAAGGAGGAACTGAAAAAAAAATAATAAACTGCACAGGAAGAGAAAATTCTAAATACTATATGGCTCAGATCCATGAGAAGAGCAGGGCATCAATTTGTAATGGGCAAATAATTCATAACAAATAACATATTCAATATATTTTGTCTTCTTTTTGTATTCTAGCAAATTGCACACCAGCAGATAGTGATTTTCTCTAATTTACTCATAATTCACACTTTCCAACCATATACTTTCTGCAGAGTTATTGGTCTTAAATAGCTTGTTTCAAAGTATTCTATAGTAAAATACATGGTAAGAAAGATAAGAACTGGGTTAAAGCAATTTTGATTTCAAACTTCAGAAAAATCTTTTGTCTCCTGACAAGACAGGTGTAACTCTTAAAATTAATTTTTCTGATCTAAGTTTTCATGTTGATGGGATTCTTTACTTTCAAGAAACATTCCCTATACCTAATTAAACTATTCTGCTAGAAAGCTCATTGTCTTGAGTAACTCTAGAAGGTGACTAGAAAAGAAGCAAAAAACCCAAAGCCAAATGAAAGTGTCTGAAAAAAAAAAAAGAAATTGATACTCAGCAGAGAGTTACAACAATTTTTAGGTATGTAGTGGAAAAGCATTTATCAAGAGCTCCAAGACAGTCAATGTATTCAAAAACTTTCTACATTAGGTAGTAAAAGAGATGGGCAAGAAAAAGCTGGTCCTTCCTGCAACGTGTGAGTGAAAAACACATATGCACGAGTGAGAAAAAGGTTTGCTCTTCATGTTCCTCTCTCTAATATTACAGACCATTCAGGTATTTTTCTACATTGATGTGGCTTTCTTGTGGTAATCAAAACAATAAACAGAAAATCAGAATTATACTGGAAATGCATGACCAAGAGAAACATCTGGATTTCTGTGGAGCCTTGAATGCCCAAGGATGTATCTTAGACGGTAATTTTATGTGAACAATGTCTAGTTTTTTCTGAACTAATACAAACTCTATGTTAATTAAAAGAAATCAGAAGCTCTCCTCTATTCATTTGCCTTATTCACCCACAAAATTATGAAGCAGGATGTCTAGAGTGACCACTTCAGATGTGTGCACCTCTTGGTACCAATGACTCTGGAGCTTCTGCAAGGGACAACATACCACAACTGAGTCTTCAGCATATGGGAAAGCATCTGAGGGGAAGAATAACTTTGTGCACCATTGCAATGACATTCTGACAGCTCTATGTGTGTGTTTTCAGACTCTGAACCATTTAACTGATGCTGTGTTCACATATGCATTAGTGTGGGAGAATTGTTTCACTTCACAATGGAAAGAGGAGGCAATATTTAGCTCTTCCTTTGTGAAGTGGGCTGAGGGGAAGAGCCACAGAGCCATCTTTCAGCAGAGCTCAGGCACTGCTCGAGGAAGTAATGTGCAGTGACATTAGCCTGGCTCCAGCAGTAAGCATCAGGCAAACAACTCTACACTTAAATGTGCTGCAGCTGAGAGGGAACTCTTTCCAGGATGACACAGTAGCCTACTGAAAGCATTTATCTTAAGAGTTGCACATTTTTAAGTACCATTGTTCACTTTAAATTAGAGTTCTCCTTTTGATGGGTAACAGAAGAATGTGCATAACTTCAATAAAAACATATCACAAAAGTCTACACAGAGGATCATGCAAGCTCTGGCATGTACAGGTGGAGGCTCATGAATACATCGGCTATCAAACCTCAGCCTCAATTACAGAGTGTGAGAAAGATTGGTAACAAAATTCAGACAGCTTTGTCATTTATTAATATGATCTTAGCAAGGGCTTGTTGGCTCAGATCTATTTTTTTCTCTGCAGTTCTTTCCTTTGGTTATTGAATATGCTGTTGAAGTCACGAGTGTCTTCCCAGCAAGAGCAATACTTTTACTTATGCTGTCAAAGACAGCAATAGTAGCACAATCAACCAGAGTGAGAAATCTTTTTTTTTTTTTTTAGTGGAAGTAAAACATTGATAGACAGTGTAGAACTGTTACTCTTAAATGCCTGCATCAAGCATTGTTACCTCTGGAGCTTGTCCTGTTGTAAGGCCCAGCCTTTTGCTTCTTTTTCTTTGTGTACTGTTGTCTTCATCTCAGACACTTCTTATTTATAATTCTGGTTTAGACATCACGGTACCTCATCAAACATGTTCAGATTGTCCCTAACCTCACTGACATGTGTTCCAACATCTCAGCTGTATGCTGCAGGTGCTATGAGTCAGATGAGCTTATTCAAAAAGTGAGCAATTTGTGGGAATTGCCCCAGGAATGTAGTTACATCCACCACAAACACTGCAATACTAATGAACACACTTGAACACTTTTGAGAAGACTCAAAGTCACAACAAATAGATATTCTATAAAAGTTGTCTTACAACAATGCCATCTGTCCAACATAATATCAACTTTTGTATGTATGCTCAGCATAACATGTAACAGTGTTCTCTTAATTTCTTACTCAAAGTAATCATATGATGCCAAAACAGTAAACTAAGAGGGAGGTCATTCAAAAATTCATGAGACAAATCAGAACTATCCTAACTCAGATTTTATGAAACGAGTAAGTGTAACAGTGAAGAATGAAATTTTGTTTTGTAACCAAAAGTGATTCTGCTGTCCATAGATAAAGAACAGTATTATTTGTTTTGAACCTGTTGCTGGGAGCAACAGCATTCCATACTGTGGCAAAGGAAGGGTGCATTGCATAGGAAGACTTTTTTTTTCCCTTTTCTCTCAGACTGTGAAATAGAAGTGGAAGTCTAGGGTGTGGGAAAATTTCACAAACCCAGCAGGAAAATTTGCTTTCTCACCTTTAAATCCTTTCCCTAAACAGCCTTTTACCCATACCAGCTCCTTTCAGTTTGCTAGGACCTGATTTTGTAGGACTTTGAGCTACAGTACAAGTGCAGACAGTGCCAGCCTAGGTTTTGGTGCCCCTGTTTTAACTGGTGAAATGTATGTGATCTGCCATCCAGCCCA
The DNA here is from genome assembly GCA_013390025.1 of Pitta sordida. Classification (NCBI taxonomy): domain Eukaryota; kingdom Metazoa; phylum Chordata; class Aves; order Passeriformes; family Pittidae; genus Pitta; species Pitta sordida. Next base: position 63,721 of record WEKX01018784.1, read on the forward strand.
TTGCCCACAGCCCCAGCTCTCTTCAATGATTTTCCTTCATCCCACCTTTTCTTCCAAAGCTATGCAGCAGTAATACTGAAGAAATATGACAAAACTACCACATACATTAATCATGTCAATGATCTTTCAGTTTGACTTTAATGACATTTTTGGAAGGGGGTCCCAAAACACATGAAACTCTGGGCTGACTACTTTCTGCTGCATTTCTTCTGTCCTGTGGCTTGATTTTTGAAGCCTGCCTTTCAAGTTAAGGTAAACATTTCAGATACTTAGTATCAAGACCCCACACTTTGTAGTTTATTGTTCACCAAGACACACTTTCTCTCAAAGTGAGAATTAATACGATATGGCATCCTTCAAAGAAAGTTTCAAGCAACAACGGGAAGAGATCAAGATGCTGAACACAGTAGCACATTCTTTTATTAGAGATTGTCTGTCATGAAGTATGTAGCCTGGTAGGTAGTTGGCACCTGTAGTTAAACCAACACACCCCATCTCGATCCGTTAAACTACTGGTTTATCATTTTTATGCTTTTCTCTCTTTTTTTTCCCCCTCCACTGGAATCACCTCTATCTCTAAATAACATTAAAAATTGACAGACCTATGTTTTCCCATGCTTACTTGGACATGTTTCAAATGACTTATGAATAAATTAAAGTTCCCCACACACGAAGTCCCATTGCTTAAGAAATCTCAGAGTACTGCTGGAAAGAATCCTGGTTGGATGGGAAGATGAAACTGATTATTTAATAGAAGTTTTCCAACTCTCCCAGTTTTTCACCCTGTGGGCACAATGCTTTGAACTGGACAACTTCAGAAGTTTAACGAAATCTCTCCATCAAGGCTAAATCTAGCTCTACAATAAGAAAGCAGTTTGTTGCTCAGGAGCACTACCTTTCACCTTTAAAGCCTAGTTAAAGTGTTTTCCAAACATGGCTTCAAGAGGGAATGGAAGATATATGAAAAAATTGGAATAAATCAAAGAATAGTAGTGTTACAAAACTGGAGGCAAGGCAAGGATACGTTATTTCTAGAAAATATTAAAGCAAAATTCAGTTATGTAAATGGCACGTTTGCTTGGTTACAGACAAGCTGACTGACCTACGCAGGGAAATGAACAATCAACAGTTTCACGATTTAAGAGTGTCTTTCCACTGCAAAGATAGCTTAGAAAGCATGTTTGTTATTTGACACACATAAAAAGGAAGGTTTTTATGGACAATTCTGTAAGAACAAACACTCATTATTGAGTTAGTTAGTAAATAATAATGATAACAGCATCACACTGGTGTCTGCCATCAATGAGTAACGAGCTTATGCTCCTTGTGTATTTATTATTAGATTTTCTGTGCTCATCAGAAACTGAGTGTAGCTTTGTTCACTACATATATCTTCATATTGCAATCAATACAATGGCACACTTTTCATACACATCAGACTTTAATATTAATTTGCTCTTATTTATACATCACATGAAGACACAGAACATCTTCACTTCTATGATAAAGCCTTCATTCAAAATAAAGTATGGTTATATCATCACTGGGGTTAAGAAGATTTTATGTTTACTACTCAAAAGATTAATGGGTCACTCAAGCATTTACATTCTCATACATTTTTATGACAGTGCTATGAAGTAAATTTGATGTATGTTCAGAAGAGAATGATAGGTTTAAACCTCTAACAGCTGCTCTTTTGAATTTCAGCAATGTTTTAAGTGTTGCTACCATTTAGCACTTCCACTGCTCACTGCAATTTACTGTTTGCCTGCATTAGTTATTTGTGTTTGCACAGGAAGACAAAGGGAAAGAATTAGGTACAGAGTAGAAGCAGTTTTACTTCCTTTAAGCCGTCTGAATCAAATCAGTCTTACAGCAAATTCTGCTCGGGAAGAACAACACTTTTCAGACTGTTTATTGAAAGACTTCACTGAAAAAGCATCTTGGGCTGTGCGCACAAATACACACCCTTTCCTGGATCTAGTTTGAATCTTATTCCACATTTTGAAATGTATTTGATGTCCTCTATATCACAAAACCAGTTTTGATAAGTAAACAACCTGGAGGGGGGCTGATTTCAGCAAAACAGGCCACTCAAATTGCATGGGGCTGGGAGTGGCAGTAGCAGCAGGAAGTTCTGGTCTTTTAGTTCCAATCAACTGGAACAGCTTCAAATGCTGTTGTAGTCTTTTCCTATGCAACACATACAACACTAAATGTAATGCACTTGGCACACTTCACTTAAGACAAGACTGTTTAACACAGCAGGGAAACACAACTCTCTAATCACCCCCTACTATGAGCCAGAGCCAGCACAGGGGCAATTAAATAAGAAAGATCGGAATGTCACTAGAGGCAAGAACAAGCTGTGTCCACAGACAGGGTAGTCATCACTAGGACCACACAGATCTGCTTCCACCTGTCTTTGACTCTTTACTCCATGTATTGCACCAGCTGTTTCATGAATACCTACAGACTATAGCAGCCCTCACAGAGAATACAGGAGGTACGCATGTAGCAGGAAGCTTGGAATGCTGTACAAAGCCCTCCTCCAGCCCACTCTATACTGCATATAGGGACTCTGCTCTATGGTGAGGTTTTGTGTGTATGACCACACCTTCTCATTTGCCCCCATTTTGAAGAAGGCTCAGTTCACCCTAAGTCAGGGTTTCACAACTGACTCATTATGTGGATGAGCAAAAGACAACTACACTGAATTCCAAAAGCAGTCAATAAATCTTCCAGAAGCCTAATTTCATTTTAGGAATGATGCCTCAGGCAAGACTTGTGTGGCTTAGAAAGGGAAAATGTTTAAAACATTTGCAAAAGTTCTGTAAACCTGGTTTAGCCAGTTTCTGCTCTGTGTTACACTATTCTGAACAGACTTAAAGCTTAATGACTCTGTTAAGTTGGGAAATAGAAAGAATACCCATACATGTATAGAAGATATGGGCTCTTGCAATGATAACCATAGATTTAACAATACATTTATTTCATAGTCAACTTTGTGACTGCCTAGAGCAATATAAAAATGGAATTTAGTCAAAAAGGGACTCTATAACAGAGTTCTAAAATTACAAGGCACATGTTTATCACCCAAGTTACCATCACTTTCTGGTCGTGCAGAACAGAAAACACAACCATAGGAAATACCAACTATGCACCTAGGTGGCTTCCTCCTAAGCTTCCTTACAAGGTTTTCACTATTCCAAACCACATTAGTCAACTCCATGACATCCTCTGCTCTGCAGAAAAGGAATTGTAACAGTTACCTTTAGACTCTGGCACCTCATAGTTCCTCCAAGCCCTCTACACCTTCTCCACCATTACACACCCACAACAAGAATCCTGTGCCTTCTGCACAGGTAATCTATGACTAGCCATCATATCCCAGTGCAAGGCACTTTGCCATGTGAGAAGTAAAGTAGAAAATTACTTGTTAGCTCCTCAGCAAGTCTTGATACTTTGGAGTGGCTGGAAATAACTCAAAGAGAAAGGAGGGGAAAAGAAAACCTCAGAGGATATTTTTTATATTATAAAAACTAAATCAGGGTGGAGTAGATAGTTTATCTATCATTCTCTAAATGATGTGCATCTGAGAAGACTGTTAGTCCAACAACATTAGCAGCCATATAAAAATCTATGAAATTTGAAGAACAAAAAGGGAAAATGTCTTTTGAGCTTTTAGATGTTTCAGAGGAGTGAGGCCAGCTGACTCAGGCATGAAGAGTGAAGTAACTCACAACTACAGAACAGAAGTAACACAAAAGATCTGCCCATTGTGATTTGGATGTTGGCTAAGCAATGCTTGGAAGTAATCCACAGAGTGTAGAAACACAAAAGATGCAGAAAAGTTTATATATATCCGGTACAGATCAGTTGACTTCTTAAGACATTTTAAGTAAAGTATACAAAAATTTGATCATTCAAGTTATTGGTCACTTTGTCTAAACTCATTGTACCTTGTTTCCCTAGGCCATCTGCTGTACACAACAGAATCATACTAGTTTTCTCATATTTTGATGAATTCAAGTGATCCCCCAGAATTCACTGGGGGTCAGGTCTGGGCAGGTCCTGCAAGTTGTGAAATCCATGAAGATACTGAACCCATAAATATTCAACTACTCCCCAACTGTAGCCACACACCTTCCACTAAAAAGGTCTGGAGGGGCGGTCCTGGGAGTGTGGCTCGCACTGTAGCACCTCATTAAAGCAGAGGAAACACCCTTTGGTGCTTCCCGGCCGTGAAATCCGTGGTTCAGGATGTTCTGCGCACGAGCACGGTCTCACAACTCACTGAAAACCCAACCGCGATTAATTGAATCCATGAATATGTGAGCTGCGAGTATGCAGGGATCACTGTACTTTAAAGCATTTATTTAGACTCAAGATGTGTCAGCAGAAATAAAAACTTCTAAGTTATTTAATATGTGACAATATGTCTGAGGAATAACTCACTGCGATAGAAGAATTTGGACAATCAACTTCCTTAAGATGGTAAAAAAGCTCAAACCAAACTTTCCCCCACAAATATCTTCCAGAAGAGACTAATTTCCATAATGAATTATTAAACAGTTACCTATAATGTAGGTTGACATTAAAGTTCCATTAACATGTGATTTTGAACAAAAAATACTCAAGTTCTTTTTTGAAGAATTTAATTTCCAGGGTTAGATTCATACTTTCTTTTTTTTTTTTACTTAAACCCTACCTATGCAGACAGTTGCCCCTGAAATTAAATTTTTAAAATACATTTATTAAAAACCCTAATCCCAAATTTGTATTACCATTTCTATTCAATAAATCAGAAACAGCCTCTCATTATTATAATTATATTGTTTAGCATTAATTTCTTCTATACATAGATTACTTGCCCAATATCTCCAAACATGTTTCATTATGACAAATAAAAATCCCAGATAAATATATTTTTCCTAATTGTGTATCTACACTTAATGTTATTAATGTTATTTTAATTTATACTCCCAAGAAAATGTACAGAAAGTTATAAATTTACTTGCTGAAGAAAACAAATGAAAAGATAATTAAACTCTAATTAAAATTACACTCTAATCTACAGCTGCATAGATGAGCAATTTTGGCTACTGCATCATCAACCATGCATGTCAGCATTTGTTTATACTCATAGCATGGCATAAATTTATTTTTAAAAGTCCAAGACCTCATTTCAGTGTCTAAACATAGACTTAAACACACCGTATTTGGGAGGATCTAGGTCCCTCAATAGCAGTGGATTATCCACATGATCAAGATCAAGCCCAAGTGAGTACTTTGCTGAATCCAAGTGAAAATATGACTTAGTCACAGGCTTAGTTTGTGCTTCTGTGCTGTGTGGAGGGCGGAGCGGGGAGATGTGAAACCATTGTAATTCCATATCAGGGGTGTGAATTGTGTCAGTCCTTGAACTCCTAGGGCAAAAGTGGGAGGATTGAGTTCTAGAAGGTGGACAGACAAAGCAAGAGCATGGCTCACCCACTGCTTGACAGCCAATAGAGCTGGACGAGAAAACACGCACGTAAAAGCAGAGGTAGGATCAAGACATAAAGCACACCAAGAGCACAGCGTCAGCACACTGCATGCAAATATGTGGTGCCTGCAACTAATACCATGGCATGCACAGCTGCAGCTCCTTGTGCAAGAGCACACAAAAGCTAATCCAGCATGCCGATTGCCTATGCAAAACAAATACAAAATGACTATGCAAAAGAAATGTGCAAAGTGAAATGCATATTTGCAGATATGTGAGATCAAAAATATGGTGTCATACAATTTTTTCTGAGCCATGTGATGAGTCACTGAAGAACCACAAATAGAGGGTAGGAGTTCTTCAAATGCATCTAGATATACTCCTACTTCAAATCTCTCTCATCTCTTGATACAAAGCTGAACAAATAGGGATTGTACATGCATATTCACGTTGATGTCTTCAGATGCCACAGATGGTCCTTATATCCTATAGCATGCTAGCAAACCAGCCTAGACCTAATAGCTCAGCTGAGGATCTGTCTCCCTTCATTACCCCACAAGCATGTTTTTGCAATACTACCATGTTTCATAGCAACCTGACATTTTTGTCAAAAAATTGACAGATCAGTTAAGAGACAGCAAATACTTGCCTCTGTAAGCACAGAAGGAAGGAGTTCATAAACATGTACTTTTCCCCACTTTGTGGGGTTGAAAAGGTATTTCCAACACACATGAAATGAAATTCACTAATATCTACATCCAGCACAATCTCTTGATGACACTGAATGGCTGGAGTGAATCATCTAAGCTGTAACTATGTTCTGAATTTCTCTGAAGTTTGTGCCACGTTTTGCAGCTGCAAAGGGAAAACAAACTGGATCTAAAACACTGCAAGTCATAACGATTCAGTTTTACATTTGCTTCCCTAGGCTGATATGATGTGAAGATACTGAGCAGTCTAGAATTACTCACTAATTTTTACATGTTTTTGAGTAGTTTTTACAGAATTAGAAACTCAAGACATTTAATCTAGTTACAATATGTTCTTTGTTGTCAGCAACTGTCTATATGCTTATGTTTTCACCACTGGCTACACAAAACATTTTCAATCATAAAAGGAACAGGCAGCATTCATTTTGACCTTTGGTTTTCTACTTCTCATACCTCACTAACTACCCTACCTTTAGACTACCAGGACCATGCTCACATTTTTTCACTTTGGGAAAGATCGCTCCTCTGTAGCTTATGGAAGAAACATCATGGGACAAAATAAAAAACGTTTCAGACTTGAGGGTTCAGCTTTCACACTGTGGTCAGCCTAAAAGACTGGATTTTACAGCTAGAAAATTTGCAAAGAGGCATTTGACTGTCTTGAATTAATTCTTATGAAGAAGGAAAATCTATGTTACAAGTACTCCTTTCTAAAAGGCATCACAGGAAAGGAATCATTATGGAGGCCTTTAGAAGAAGCATTTTAAAAGACCATACCTCCATTGAAATTAAGGATGCAAAAACATGTTGACCTCAGGACTTCAATGTCTGTAAATAAAACTTAACTGTAGGAAGCTATGCAACATAATTGATGCCATTTTTCCTTTAATCTAATGGAATTAAATTTGTCCACACTGCGTTTTAAGGAAAACTTTTCTGCAGTTAGTTCTTCCCACTGTACTATATTAGGTTTAATTTCTGCTTTCAGAAGCCAAAATGGTCTAGGGTCTGACCAAACTTTTATTCGCTTCCAGTAAGAAAGAATTCAGCACCCACAAAGTCTCTTTATCCCCTCCTGGTTAAGGTTATTCTGATTTGCAAAGTTAGCTCAAAGATTATAACATCAGAAAGTTTTTCTGAGCACACATGCTGTGAAATACTAATTAAAAAAAGGCACTTGCAGACATAATGCACAGGATATGGAGCAGCTGTATCGTCCATAAGGAGAATGTCCATGGTGGGAAAAGGCTATCCAAAAGGTGACAATGTCCTGTGACCCTCTGGAGACTCAGAGCCCCAATCTGACCCCTGCTCTCCACACCATGAACACTGTTTTGCTGTGTTTACTTCAACAGTAGATCTGACTGTAAAAGTGCAGATCCCAAAGCTGGGAGGGAGAAAGAGCAGTGCAGGCTGCACTCAAAGCTGTGCTTCACCAGAAGGGTTGGGGGGCAACATCAGCAGCTGTCAAGGCTGTTGCACAACCCTGCATTTGCAAGAGAGGGACAGTGGCTCAGAGCACTTTGAAACCCATGACTTTCCTAACCTGTCTCTCTTGGGAAGCAGTCAGAACTTAGGCCATAAACCTTTATTTTAATTCTTATTCCTGACAGCTGAAAATGTTTTCTGTTAGTTGCTTTAAAGAAAAGCAAAAAGAAAGGAAAGCAGAGACATTTTTCTAGAATTATTTGTTAATATTTTTTGGCAGCTGTACATATACTACTCTCTTGCTGTGACCATAATCGAAGCCTAATGTTGCTCCCAAGGAATGCTGTGGCAGTATTCCCACTGACTGCAATGCAAGCAGATTTGGGGCCTTTGTTTGAAGAAAGCTGTTCCAGATGGAGTCCACAGGATTCTCACCCCACATTCCAGTTGTAAAGAATGACTTTGCTCTTGTTTTCCAAAAGGAGTTTTCTGGTTCCAGGTACAGTTGACCTGTTGGGACCAACAGTGGAAAAAACCCATTGTGTGGGATGACCCCTTGGGAGAAAAGGGTAATGCCATGTTTCATTAGCGGCATACCTGTCTTATCAATGCTAAGGTGGTATATTTGGTGTAATTCAGTTTAATGTTGCATACATTGAAAGGGTTTCTGCTGGTCACAGGAATGTAGCTGCTTCTAGGATAGAAATATAATTACAGTACACCAAGAGGACAGATTTCAAAGGATGTGAACACATAAATCCCAGTACTGGTGTACCTACCCACATGAAACCATGCCGGCAATGTAATGCAGGAAAAATGTCAGCTACTCAAAAGAAAATCTGACAAATCACAAAAGGGAAAATTCTTTCGTTTTCCTGGGATCTTTAATGATGAAAAATTGGTTTAGAAACTTATATTTGCATCTCACTTCATAAAGTACTAATATTTTCTGTCATTATTAGTGAACTACACATTAGTTTAACAGTGATTTTTGTGACCAACTGAAGTGGACCTAGTTGTCAGAAGACAGATGTGCAGAAACAGCAATCTCTTTGGTATTTCCAACGTAAAAAAACACTAGTTATTTCTGAAAATTTAGGCTGCTATCATCATTATGTATTACATTGAAATGAAAGTCTCCCTCTCCTAACTTTGTCAGTAGTTCATTGCTTATCCACAGCTCCGATTTTGTACACAACCTGATGTTTGTTTATGCAAGTAGAATTTTTGAGCAAATACTGCAAATTTAGGACAGTAGAAAAATAAGCACTACCACCCAACTTACCACAATACGCAGCTTGAAATTTTGGTCCAAAGCATTTCATTTAACAATACCATAAAGCATTGCCAAGCTCTCAATTCAGATGAGAAGACTCACCAAATTATGCATAGCAGTTTTTCAAATCCATACTTATTCAGAAACTTCCAGGATAAGAAATTAAGCTTTATCCTCACTTATTTTACGCATCTGAGCCTGTGCAGGCCAAAAACCAAACACTTTGATTAGTATTCTACTGAGAAACATGACATCACCAGTGAAGAATACATGGGTTACAAGACACCTGCATGCTTAGAGGGAAGATTTCTCAACAGAGATGGGTGCTGTTACAGGACACTGATACCTTTGGTATACAATGCAACTACCAGCTTAAGAATTTATTTCATAAATCAAGGTTTCTAAAAACAATTATTCTAAACTGCAACTCTTCAATTCAATTTCATTAAGCCATGCTTTCAAGAACAAGGGCACATACCAAGAAAATTATTTAGGCATTCCTGTAACACATCTAAGAAAAACATAAGTTTTGACCAATAATTGGAGAGGAAAGCAAAACAATTACTTTAAAGCCTTTACTTTTTTTTTTAACAACCATAGATGTACCTGTTCACAGAGGTGCTTCATAAACTCAATTACATTACAAGACCAGAAAATACATGCAGGATTACAAAAGCTGACAGACAGCAAGGCTTGGGAGGGAGAACAACACTTTCTTTTTACATTCAGTATTATTGACTGAGATAGGCTTGTTTGCTTGTTTCTTAGTATGTTGGGAGAAATGATTAAAAACAAACCCAACAATATTTTTGTGTAAGATTCTGAAGCAAATAATCTTCCTTTGACTGTACCAGATAACAAACTGAGCTTTGAGTAAAGTTGGTGATTGCCTCCAAGAGACTCACCAGTGAACTACCAAAAAGTAGAAAAAACTGTAATGCCTTATGGGCTTCCAGAGCCTGTCCAACAGTTTTGACTTTGCTAACATACATTTCAATCCAATGGAATATAGGCAAAGAGCAGAAAAAGCGCACAAGGTATGGGATGCTTTGTGTTCAAGGCAAATTTGTATGACATTTTCTCTCTTCTGTTTTCTCAGTGAGTGAGGGAAAGCTTGTGCATGTTTGTCAGACTGGCCCTCCATTAAATGTCTCTTCATGGAAATAAGGGGATATTTATGCACAGTGACTAATGAATGGATGCATTCCAGCATCTGCTATTGTGTATTTCCTGTAAAGTCATTTATTATTCTATCTAACAAACACAGTGTTCTTGGGTTGATGCTTAAGATTAATGATGCATTTACTCCTATTCAAGAAACTAGTCCAGAAGACACATTTTCTCCCATTCAGCTGTGCTGATAGTTTAATTAATGTCATTAATACATATAAGTCACCAAGAACTCTTTTATGGTAACACGGAGGAAAGTTGGCAAAGCAAGGAAATTTCAGAGGTAAAACTACAACATAACACTTCCCTTTGCTTCCAGATAGCCCAAGATTCTCCAGACAATGGGTGATCTTACAGGCTACACGAGTAAAACCCCAAGATGTAATGAGCTGAGGTAATGACAGAATATCAGTCTTAACTCTCTGCTTGTGTGGGCTTTGTCAAATCCTTAATGTGATTCCATTACAAAACTTGTTTTTGTGTAGATGCATGTCATATTTCCCCCGACACCCCCTCAAACTCCTGGAATTAGAAAGAGAGAAAAAGAAAGAGCATATCCTCTTATTGAAATGTATGAGTTGATACAGTAGACCATAACTGGTGCTTTGGACTGTGATTTAAAGATATATTAGGGAAAATTTTAAAATGTGTAGTGTTTCACTGATACAACAGGAGGAATGTAATGGCTCTTTCAGTGCTCCTAGGAGTTTTTTTGCTCAAGTTTCTGCATGGTGACTTTTTTGTTAGGGATGCCTAATTGCCAGGCCCACTCAGCACAGAAAGCTTGGTGTGAACTGGTGTGTCACTGGGTTCACATTTAAGAAACAGAAAACTGGAAAGCAAGGAGTGAGCATGGGAATATACAAGTGTAGGGGAGGGGTTAGGAACCAAAAATACAAGTGGAACGTTGCACTTAACAGAGCTTCTCAACCTTGCTTCCAGGAGAAAAAACCCACAACAAAATAAAGGTACACCACACTCTGAAGTCTTTTCTAGAACTAACTTTTCAACCATAGACTTATGACTGGGTTAATCTCCTTGCTGCTACCATCCAAAGGGACTACCTAATGATTTCCACAGACATACAGAAAATGCACAAGATGTGAAGCACCTTGAAGACATCATTCTTACTATAATCAAGAGTGGTCCAAGGACCAAATCCATTGGTGATTCAAAGAAGTAAATACAACAACATACAGCCATATTACAGCTACAGATAGTGGCTTGCTGAGCTTCTAGAGACAGAGCTCTGATGTGCCTTTTAAGTATAATGTTTCTTTCCTCACTTTCAAGTTCTCAAAGACTGATAACAGGAAAAGAAACTAACACAACAACAAAAAAAACCCCCAACCAAACAGGCTTTCAGCATTATTTAACTCTCCAAACAAGAGAAATAAGCAAATGAAAGCACAATTGGAACTGGAGCACTAGATCTCAGTGTGCCCAGGCTGCTGGCTGCCGCACTGGCATGGCAGTGCCTTGCAGTGCTTTGTCACCATACAGCTTTGCTGCTCCAGCTAACACCTGCTAAAAGCCACCCCAGTCTGCAGGGGTCAATTCGAGGGATGGATATAAAGCTTGGTATAGTGTCTGCTAGGAAAAGAAACGTCCAGAGAGTTGCACAGACAAAAGCCATTAGCTGCACTCAGTGTTACTGCAATTCCTTAAGTAAATCAGCAAAGTCCATGGAAGCCAATAGGATGAACAAGAGGCCTTGAGAGAGAGATTTAGGTCTTCAGGAAATAGTTCTAAAACTCATCCTTCAACAAAACAGTTTTGCTTATGCTGAAAATTTGTTGATTAAAACCAGAAGACTGTATCAACGTACTTGTTACTTATAAAAACATCTCCTCTCCCAGCTAGAAGTTCTAAATGGCTGGAATACTGTAATAAATATTGCACCCTGAATCAGTGATGCTACCAACAGGTGCAAGGACATGCCATGGATAACCAAGGAGTAAGACCTGTTATACAGGCATCAGGCATATCACCAATTCCTTATTTGGGGAGTGATGCAGATAGAATTATAAATTATTCTATGGGCAGAAGATGTAACGCATAATCTATTTCTCAGTGTCATTAAAGACAACAAATTTAGTCTTTAAATTTACTACTCCAAATTGTTTGTAAGAAGTATGATCAACAGCCTCCAAAAATTTATTTTTTCTTTTAAGGGTTTCCTAGTGCTTAGCCTGCAGCTGTTACCATTGGACTTCAAGACACACTGTACTAAACTGTATTAGGCATGTGAAAGGACTTTCATTCCTCATTAGCTGCGCATAAGAAAGGATTGTAACTTTTAAAAAGAACTAAGCAGCTTTGTAAAAAACTCAAATTTCCCTCTAACAAAAATCATACTTGTTAAAACTTTTTTTTATTCCCCGCTGAACTATGCTTCAACTCAAAGCAAATAAAGTCATCAGTTGACTCCATTCTATTAGAGGACAGCATTTAGAGAGACGGGGGAAAAAAAAAGAAAAAGAAAAGGGTCCAATGGGTCCTTGAACAGTGGTCCCTTGTCTGTCACATCAAGACATGGCTTATACTTCACACACTATTGACCATGAAAAGCAATCTTGCGACTTTTGAAGCCCCATCACAAAAAAAATAAAAAGAGTGCAAGAGAAAACTTTTCTTGAAATGTCAAGAATGGGGGGCTGACTGCTCTCATCTCCTATGATTAATGACTTGTGGCCTTATTGTGTAGAGGCTGCTAATTAGCTTCAGACTGATTAAGGCTGAAGAATGCAAAGTTCAGCTTGATAAACCTGGATGGCGTCCATTCCCCACCCCAAACAAGACTAGTGCAGAAACTCTGGCATCTAGTTTTGTGCTAAAAACATTTTTATTTGAACGAATGCAATCCCAAGTGACTCTGGGCTTCACCTAACTAGAAACTTGAACTGCAATGTTTTTCTGTATAATTATTTTTCAGTCCTGCCCTAGTTCCCTGCTTTTTATCTAAGAACTTGCCTGACACCTGGAGTAAACAAATACCATATATTAACAAATCTTACTCAAAACCATTTAAAAATTATTTAAAAAGCAAACCAAAATAGCTGGTGGATACTTTCAATCTTCCATTATTCACTTATTAACTAATGAGAGCTAATTAATTTTGCTCCTAAAAAGTTGCACACAGCCTCTTGGATTCTTGTTTATAGATAGATTTAAAAAGACAGCAGAATAATGACAATTTCCTAATTGTTATTGCCTAACATTCTGACCACCTGTCTTACTGGAATACATGCTAAACCCCTAATTTGGTAATAATTGCTTGCCATAGCTATAAGGGTGGAAGTCTAGTACAGAGGGAGTTCCAATGCATTCTTCCCTGAATCCTCTCCTTCTTTCCTTCCCAGTCTTGGCTTAAATCTGCTTGTTAAGTTGATCTTCACATGGAAAAGCATTACATTCCACTAACACAGAAAGGTTGTAAATACTTAGGCCAGATTTTTAACACTAACCTCATCAAGCTGATTCACTGCAACATAAGGCTGATTAGCTTAATAACTGATTATTCGTCCTCTGGGCACCAGCAACCAAAATTAAAAATTTTAGCAGCTAATATAACAAAGTAATATGACCTTATTTTTTTAGATACCTCAGCTCCAAGAGAGAAAAGAAAAAAATTATGTTTCCAGGCCAGTTCCAAAGAGGGAAAGTTTCTTTGGTTTGGAATGCTGATAATTTCCTCTCTACTGGATAAGACATGGATAAATATCTGTGTGCAAGGGCTAAATTAACCAGATTATATTTGTGGGATTATTTTAAATTTAAACTATATAGAAGTCTGGATACCTTCAGCACATCAGCTGCTTGAATTCAAGAGGCTTCCTTTCATACTCTGGATTTCCCAGAGCATCCTTCACTTGTGCCACTCATTACTCACTAGCACTGCTCTATACACGCAAGACACCTGTTGCACCAGGTACTGCCTCTTGTGAAATGAAAATTGAGTCATGTTTCAAAAGCATATTGCAAAAGTATTTCCAGTATTGCAAACCACATCCACATGAGTAACTGTAAGAGGCCTTGCCAATGGGCAAGTTTGTAGGGGTGGTGATAAATTTGTGATGAAAGGCAACAGATGGTCATTGGAAATAGTAACAAGGTAACACGAGATGCTTGCGTTAGGCAATGCAAGGAGAAGGGCATCATCCACAGCCTCTTTCAAGTCCCCAACAAGAAGCCTCAGTATATCCTTGTCTAGAAACATGTGAGCAATCCCTCTGAAGCCAGCAGTAATCAGATTTTTAAGTACTTGTGTGTCCATGCATTTATTTTCACAGTCATTACACAGCATATACACTGTAGGGTGTAAACACTAACAGACCAACCTCAGCATTGCTGTAAGGTATCCCTGTACCTCCTACCTCTGGCATCCATGTCTCGCTCAGGACCTGAGATTTAACTTATTGTTTATAAGCATTTTTCTATGCCTTACCCTGTTTCTTTTTTGCCTTGTTTTGCTTTCAGCAAAGCTCTCTGTAGTGTCATAACTCACAATCTTTCTAGTCAGACCTTGTTTATAAAACCCCTATTGTTCCAGAACAATGGAGTTGTGACCTGTTTGAAGGCAGGATTGCAATCCGGGCCCTCTCCGTACTTTCTCAGGGTGCACTTTGTGACAAAGTGAATAGACCACGCAACCCTATTGATTTCAGCCAGGAGGGGAAAAATAGGCTCCCTCAATAAATCTCAACATAAATCTTTTTGCCCTATCTCACCATCTGCATGAACTCACCTAAAGCACAAAATTAATAAGCAGAACAAGCCTAAAAGACTGAAAAACCGCTTGCAGACCAAAATGGATTTGTTTCATGTTTATGGCAGCTTTGAGGAATTCACAGGCATAGAAAGCAACAGGTGGAAACATAGCTTGGGCCAAGAAAAAGTGAATGAGATTGACTCTAACATCATGAATATGCTTCACTCTTCTGTGTCAGTTCCCTCCTATAAGTTTCCTCAGGGAAAGGTTTGTGACTTCTGATGCTTTCTTACCATCAATTACTTTGGTTTTCTAATTTTGTCACCAATGTTACAGAAAAATTATCCACACAACACAAATATTAGCAGTCAAACAGCCACAATTTTTTTTTCATATTTGAAAATGCCACATTCAGTAGTTCTGGTTTCAAAGGTCATTTAAAGGTTGCTTAGAACAGATTGAGGATGACACTCATCCTCAAAGTATATTTTGAAATATATTTCTGGTCGCTTGTCAGTGGTACTCACTCTCATTCAACTTTACTGTGGGTTTTGTTAAGAACGTAAACTAAGCCAGTCAAAAAACTCACTGCAGAGAAGAGAAGCAAAGGAAAGGATTTTTCCTAACTTCAGTGGAAAAAGCCTTCAGATAACAACACCTAGATGTATTCTAGGCAATTAAAACAATATGTGCATTCAATATAAATTTTCATCGTCATTCATGAAAGAAGAAAACAAAAAAATCAGAGCAAGCACCAAATGAAGCAAACAAATAGAGTCTCCAATTTAATTGCTTAAGTGCTTGTGGGAAAACTGAAAGCACTTCAGAGCAGTGCTACCTTTTTGTCCAGTGTCAATACAGCTTCTAGCACAGCAGGGATCCAGTTTGTAACCCAGTCTTTCAAACAGTGCTGCCTTGAGCAACAACAGCATAAAGCCAGCTTAAGCCAAATTATTTCTAAATTCGAATTATTATTTATGTTTCTTAGCATTCACTCGATTTGAGAGCAACAGAATTCTTCTATAATGTCTTCCAGCTGAGCAGAGGATATCAAAGTGCTTTGCAACAAATTACTGGTTAAAATGTGAAAAAAACCCCATTTAATTGTTACAATGAAAGGCAAAGTATCTCAGTCAAGGCCTGCTACTGCGAAAATACTACTGTAAATGCATCAGAACTAAAAACATAACAATTACTGATTTTACAAAACTACAGTTGTGCTGAATCAATGCATATTCTTCATATATAACTTTATACAGAAAATTCCAGGCAACTTTTTTATATTGCTGCTTAGAAAATACTTCAACATAAAACGATTGTTCCGGTAACATTAGTAAAACTGCACACTTATTGGCAATAGAAGCTATGAACATCCGATGAACACTCCTAGATCTGCATCAGCTGACCTAGTCAAACCTTCTCAATGGCTAACCACTCTGAACGAGGGAAAAGCAAAGGGGGAAAAAAACCTGTGAAGCACACACTCACCGTAGACGTTCTCAACACAAAGTATAGGGATCGAACATAACTCCTTATGTGGAAGACATACACAGAGGACCAGCCTAGGGGTGAAGCAAGGTGGTGGAATCCACTGCTCTTCCTCCAGGGCTTGTAAAGATGGAAAGGAGTTTCCCATACAGCAACTTTCATGAGGAACTCATTCATGTCTCTCTGTCAAAAATACAAGGAAAAAAATGAGAAAGCTAAAAAGAGCTCAACTATGACACCTGCCCCCACCCCTCCTCCAGACAGGAAAACTTATTCACAACATCCATAATATATTAATTTAATAGCACTTAAAGGTTTTAGCAACTCACAGAAGAATGTGTAAAGCTTAAATTACATGTATGTTAAAAACTCACTTCTAATAAAGCTAGAATGACTATTCTAGCATAAAGCATTTTATAAGGTACCATAAAACAACCATACCATGCACAGATAATCCCATTGCTCCTTGGTATTAACAAAAATACTTTGTTAATCTACCTCACTGTTTTCATAGTATGATGATTGATTCAACAGCTAAGTATCACCACCAAATCAATTCAGGTGTCTTCATCAGTGCCTTCATTCACTGTGGCTGTGGGGTGTATGCTGACTGCCTGGGTGTTGAAGGGATGGCAACAACATTTACCTGCCACTGCTCCCATCAGCAGAGGACCTGTGGACAGCTGCAAGGACAACTGAAGTTCAGGAGACGCTGGTACCATAGAAGAGGGCAGGGTGGTCAGAGGTACAGCATTCCCATTTCTACAGAGCTACTGGGTGCAAAGTCAGTTGTGGTAATTGAGAAGTGAAGATGTTTATATTTGCATGAGTTTGTGTCCCCCAAGCACAGCACATCAGCAGTGTACCTAAGAAATGAAAAGGAGCAACCTGAGAGATCAGAGTGTAGAGGTGCTAGAGGAGCAGTGAGGGAAGAGAAATAGAGAATAGATTTGAGAATGTGAAGACCTGTGATGACAAGGCGAAAAATACATTCAGGCTATGCATTGGTTTAACAAATGAAGCTACATGAAAATAGATTGTCTGAATATTGTGTAAGTCTTTTGCTTCTATGCTTTTGAGCAAACAAGCTCTTATTTGACAGCATAAAGAATATAAAAATCAGTATAATAGAAAAACCTGGCCTCTTGGTATTTTGGTTATGATGCATAATACTTTGGAGAAATAAATTTCTTATTGCACAACATAAACCAGCCCTCTCAAGCTAGGTCATGACTGATAGAGGGACACCTAGAGCTTCTATTTCCACTTAACAACTAGGAAATTAACTTTATTTTCATGAATTTATTGTGTACTACAAAGCTACCCAAACAAAAACACTATGTATTTTAGATTCTGTGTAAAAATTAGTGCCCTGGGATGTGTGTGGGAAATAACCAGTACTTAAAGTTGGTAATTAAGATTATTAATAATAGCGAAAAAATATATCCATTCTCCAAGCAAGCCATCATAATGCTTAATAATTGATTGTAATTTCCTGTAATAAATACTAATTAATTCATTTCTAAAGTAATGTATCTTTATATGTTTATTCACTTTCCTAAGAAATATTTGTGTTGGTGTTATGTCAACAACTTAATACACTAAAATAATTTATAATTAATTATTATTACTTTCAACACTTCTTAATAAAAAGCAGTTGTTTCACCAAAGCAATCTTCAGAGCACATCTGTGTCCCCAGCAAGCACTCAGGCTGGCTCATGAGTCCTTTTACCATCTGTAAGTCTGCATGATGGAACTGCACCAGCCATCTGAATGTCCCAAAGGGCAGAATGAGCAGGCCTGCAGGCAGAACTTTGCCCTAACCTGGGATTTACCAGAATCCAAAATGTTTATCTCCAGAGCCAAATATTTCCACTGGGAAGAGATTCAATCACTCCTCAAAGAGAAAATCATTCCTCCAACTCAAAGATACTGAGTTAGTAGCTTTGAAAAATCTCTCCCACCTCTATATGATTTTCTACCTTTCTTGAAGTCTGTTCATATACTGCTTCTACTGCTTCATCTTCTAAGACAGAATTCCTCTTCCTCTATTAACTTTGCTAGGACTGCAAATACTTATGACAGTTTTTCTACTTGGTTGTGAGGGTTATTGAGGCCTATATTAACTTCTTTTTTGCCATATGGGTGTATATCCCCTACTGCCCTCCCATTCCTGATGTCGAGCGTGTCTCAGCAAGAGCCGCAGCAATAACCAGGGCAGGACCCTCTGTGGAGCTTCAGGAATGTTATTGCAGGCGGTTCCTGCAGGACCAGGGAACACAAATCTCCTGCCTGCTTCGGGCTCAGAGTTAATGGTGAGGCCAGCTGTTAACCATTTCACAGCACATGCTGTGAGGAAGATTTTGTTCTGTATAGGAAACATGAACCTAAAATCCCTGGCTGTAGGATTGATGTGATAATGTGATCAGTGCCACCCTGCCTAGTGCCTGGAATTGAACCAGGACTCTACCAGTGTTGTCCCCCTAGGCATAAAAGATCACATCTTTCACAGCACTAGTAGGGGTGATGGTGAGGCACACACTAAAGAGGCCACATCAAAAC
Organism: Pitta sordida; assembly: GCA_013390025.1. Lineage (NCBI taxonomy): Eukaryota > Metazoa > Chordata > Aves > Passeriformes > Pittidae > Pitta > Pitta sordida. Next base: position 82,555 of record WEKX01018784.1, read on the forward strand.
TCTCTTTATAAACCTGTCACACCTGCATCCCCACTGCTGTCTCTAGGGTCACCTCAGAAGGACCAGAATGCACCTGTGCCAGACAGTGGCCTGCATACCCTTGCCTATGCCACTGTTATGACGGGCTGACAATGCCTTTACAGTACTATTTTATCTGATTCATCTCCCAGCTGTTCATCCTCCTCATTTATGCCACCAGCACTAAGGCCTGATTAGCAAACAACAGAAGGAGAGGGATTCACACTGTCCTTCTAAGGTTTAGGAGTGCTGGCATGCCTTTTTTATTCCTCTGAACTTGAAATCCTGAGCACATCAACTGCCTGCCTACTTGTTAGGCACCTCCATCATGTTTGAGGGTAACTAGTTGTCCTCTTGTTTAAAGGGAGTTACAGATCTGACTCAGAAGAGTATCAGTATCAGTAAGGTTGGAAGAGACCTTAGAGATCATCAAGTCAAACCTATCCAACACACATCGTCTAAACCATGGCACTAAGTGCCTCATCCAGCCTACTCTTAAACACCTCCAGGGACTATGATTCCACCACCTCCATGGGCAGCCCATTCCAATAGCGGCTCACCCTTTCAGGAAATAATTTCTTCCTAGTGTAGACACACTGTAGGTTGTTGTGGGTCATGGAGTAGACTTTACTTCAGCCTAAAGATCAAAACTAAAACAAGAACTTTCAAGGGCACCACTAACTGATATGTTCTTGACTCCCAGCAAAAGACAAAAAAGTGAAAAGTGCTGTGATGGCAGTAGCTAGGCCTCTTCATCTCACACCAGTATGACAAGAGTTAGATATTATCCTAGTGCTTCTGTTGTTGTTCTATAAAGGCCTTGGTACAACCACCAAGACATTATGAAGAGTTGCAAAATTTCACAGACTCAGAGAATATTCTGAGTTGGAAGGGACCCACAAGGATCATCGAGTCCAACTCTTAAGCGGTAGCACTGCCTCCCCGGCAAGAGTCGAACCCCGGTCTCCTGCCCACCAGGCGGGGACACTCACTACTATACTAAAGTGGATTTCCCACCTTAAGGTGTGTCTAGGGATACTGCAATGCAGTTGCAAAAGGGAGAAAGCAGACTCCAAGGCGCTTAGATCTAGTGCATTTTCTATAAATGTATGGCTGCCATTTTCCTCTCACCTTTGCTGTAAACATGAAGTTCTACAGGATGAGGTTAAGAGCTGAGCTCTGTGGCTGACTTATGTAGCAGACACAGAGCTCCTGTGGGCTTTGCTGAGAGAAACACAAGGAGTAAAGGGATTACATTGTACTGTAGGTCGAGAGCCAGTTTTGGTGGAGTGTTAATCTCCAAGAGTATCATTGCCAAAGTCACTTCTTAATGTAGCAGTTGAAGAGACAGCTTCTGTCTTAGGACCCGAGGCTAACCTATTTGATGTCACACTACAAGTAGAGCAGGTGCTGGTTTTGCAATATCTATTTGATGCCTAGTGTTGAAAAGTGAATTGATTGAAATGCTGTCAGGCTGCATTTTGAATGATTGCACTACTAATGTCACCTATAGGCAACTTGATGGACATTCTGCCATACGCAGAATACAGTAGGCTGGAAATCATCATTTGCAAATCATCACCTTTGAAAGTACAACAGCCAATTCAGCTGAAAAGAAAAAAAAAAAAGAATTGGAAACATGTTGAAGAAATATTAACCTGAGGAAGCAAGCAATCCAGAAACACAAAATATTTAGGCTCATGGATTTCTCATTATGGGAGTTTTCAGCCTACTGTATTTTTCAAGGTGTTGCATTTCAAGTCCTGTTATTTTATTTGATAATGTAATTCTACTACAGGAAATCTAATCAGGTTGTCTTTTAAGGTTTTACTGGTATACATCGGTACAGCACTTTGGGGTTTTGTTCATTTGTGAAAGTAGTTTTACAAAATCTGTCACTATATACAAATGTGACAAAATAGTAGAACACTGGCATATATTTGAAAGGATATAGGGATTTAGCTAAATAACTGTCATTGAAATTAACAAGAACTTAGCATTTAAATTATAGAATTGATTATATAAATCATGGTTTTGACCTGCATTTCCTTGCCCTGACACCGGTCTGGGTTGAGTTTATAAACATTCATGTCCCAGGATAGAGGTAAGGAAGATTTCCTTATTTCCAGTGTCTGCTATTCTCCATAGAAGTAGAATTCTGCAATGAATTTTGCATCAGTCTAGAGATTAATTTTAGCAATGTGGTAAAATCATTGGCTAGTAAGTGCTCACAGAACTAACATTCCAGAAAGATGAAAAGCCATGACTAAGGAAATATCAGTATTTCACCATTATTGTCACCTACGCTAGCTAGTCAGCAATAATGCTGAAGCATTTCTTCAAGTACTCTTCTATCAGATTTTCTGAGAAATTTATTTTGAATTTCCTATGAGTGTATTCTTCTAAAAAACAACAACAGAAACAGGGATACAGGCTAGATGTTCAATTGTTTAATATAAAAATACTGTGGATTTGGGTTTTTTCATATACCAGTGTATTTATATGTATCTCCGAAGAAATGATGGTCTCCTTGAGCATTACAGAACACAGCATCTCATCTAGAAGAACATTTAAAATTCTAGACAAATTTAGCACTGCATCAGGGAAACTCTGTTCCTTCCACTAAAAACTGGGGACAGGAGACCCTTTTGAATCTGCACAAAGTCACACAGCAAAAGACTTCTGTGCCTTCAGAAAACAAAAGGATTAAATGTTGAAGCAGGCACTGCTTTTACAGTTGCAAAACTAAGTAGAATTACTAATGGACTTCTTCCCTAGCCCCTTGAAAATCAACTGCTCATGGTACGACGTGAGACGTTTGAGACCCTGTTCTTCTTAAGCAGGGAACATGGAACAGGGCCACTGAGAGGCCTGACCTTGACTAAAGGTAGGCTGGCTGGGAGCTCTCCTGCTGCACTGCACACATGGATCCTAAAAGGGACCACTCATCAAGGAGCAGAAAGACCAGGGCTTCTCCAAGGTGAGAACAAGCAGGGAAATGAGGGTAACCTGAGTGAAGCCCCACAAAGCCTGAACAGTACTGGGCTGGTGGTTGAGATGAGGTCCATCAACAGTTCCAGACAAGGTGGGTAAATAGTCAAGGGAAGGTTCCTCCCAACGAGCCAAATCAAGAGAGCAGGCTGAAAATGGGCTTGTGACATAGGGCTAAAGTACATCCAGAATACAAGACAGAAGACAAAGCTACTTTGCAGGGTAGGTCTAGAATCCACCCCAGAAAGCCAATCAGCAAGCCAGAGCACTGGATGAATGGCACTGGGACACCTATAAATTGGCTTATGGCACAAGTAGGTGCCTATGACTGAGTTGTCCTGGACCTGCAGCCAAGGGTTGTGGACGTCTCAGGTGAGCATCACCAGAGCTATTAAGGCCAATAAGGGCCTCATTCAACCCAATCTATACTTTGGAAGGAAATGGGAAGTTTAAGGAATAAATGTTGCTGCTTTACCTTTCAATAAAAATATAAACCTACTCTTATATTAAAAGTCTGGTATCTGGCCAAAAATAGATCACGTATTTCTTCAGCTCCTGATATAGCCTCCCATACAGGGATATGTTGGGGCAAAAAAACTTCTACCCAAAAGGTGATGGGCAGTCTTTCCTCTTACTTGTCTGCCATGTAAACTGCAAAAAGCAGTTTAATGAAGAAAAGTTTAAATACATATATACTTACATAATAAATAGACTGAAAAAAAGTACACAGGTTGAAATTTTTTTATTCCTCTCCCAAAACTGAGCCTTAAACCATTAACTACTATTAAAAATGGGGTAAAAGTCTTAAATGAGTAAATAGGAGGGTACTTAACCTGTGTGTCAGTTTAAACATAAACAAAATTAATGACTTCTAAGGGGATCTTTCAATATTTAAAAATTAGCTGGCTGCCTGATTACTGAGAATTTGTATGCACATTCTTTTCTTTCACTGATCTGCTCTTTCAACATCAGGAATGGTAACACTCTGGGAACTGTTTACCCAAGATCAGCATGGTTCAAGTGTTACTTAGGATCTCAGTTAGCATTTCTTAGGTTTTCAATATTTAGTCCTTGGGGGGAAGTGAAAATGACAGCAGGAAGAACCTGAGGTACTAAGTCCCGCTGAAGCTGGCACTCGATGACAGGAGGGGAATGAACACACCAGGCACTACATTTTATTATAGAGCAAACAGGGAAGTTTGTATTAGATTGTATCAACTTCTGCTGCGCCTTGAGCACATCTGAAGGAAAAGAAACAAACTGCTGAAAGTTACAGGGTACAAAAGCAAGAAGAGTGCATGGAGAATGGGACACTAGGAGTATATGTAAAATGGAAATAAACAGTTGGAGGAAAAAAAAGAGACTTATCAACCTTCTCATGAGAAATATTGTAAGATATGGCTTTGCAGGTCAGATGAGAAAGAGATCGTTCCTTTCTCACCCCAAATCCCACCAGAGGAAGACATTTTGCCTAGGGAGGAACAACTTTCACATCTAATGGCCTAAGCCTCATGTCACAAAGATGAATAGAGTAATTTTCTCAAAAGTGAAACAGGCAACGACAAAGAGTAGGGTGTGTGGAGTTAGCATACAAAAGCCACTTTAGGTTAGCATAGGATATTAGAGGGCAGTCTGGCACGTGAGGAAGTGACACCTCATAAGAAATGTGAGGTGCCATAGATTCCTGTTCACAGAAAGCTCACATCAGGTTGTTTCAGAGCTGTAAGCCCTCTGTGGACAAACCCAGTTCTGAGAACTCATGAAGAGTCTGGACACACACAGACACTGGCAAACCTCGCTGACCCTACTGTAGGTAAACTACTTCCAAACCTGTACAGATGTTCCATCCAGTCAAGGTCCTCCTCTCCTGGACAATGTTACTGAGCACAAAGAGTGGACCTTTATTTCCTGCTGCCATCACTTGCGATCAATCAAAGCTACAGAGGGGTGACAAGGCACTGCAGAACAGAAACACTGTAATACACTTTTCCAGGAAGACAAATGCTTTCTGAAGCTTACCTATAGCTATAGCATAGCCAGCCATCCATCTGTCCCTGCACTTAAAAACAGGTTGACTTAGTGAGGGTTCAACAGCAAAAGATAGTTTGTTCTCCCTTTCAGATGTTTTACTCTCCTCTTCAGTAGGTCAAGGTCCTCTCCACAAGCTGCAGTCATTCCTGGGAAATGTTACCAGGGAACCTCCTGTGTTACTTTCCCAATGTAATTGTAAATTTGCAACACTGAGCAGGCCACAAATTCTGCAGGCCAAACTGTAAACACTGCAGAAATTCGAGGTCCTTGACATTTCACGGAGAGCAAAGCCGTGAGACTGACTAAAACAAGCTAAAGGCTAAGTTAAGATATGTCTACCAGCTCCTAAGAAGAATCAGTTCAAATAAGGAACCACAGTCACAATTTCCTGCTTGATTGTCACTTTCCTCCACTGAAGAAATAGTCTGCTACTGGCCCTTGTCAAGAACAAATTACTTTCCCTTCACTGCCAACTCAGCTCTACATGCCCTGCACAGAGAGAAGCAGCATTGCAAAAAGCCAGTTTTCCCCAGAGGTTATGAACTACACAGGCTGGTAATCTGTACAGATCATTTTTAAAGGCGTAACTTACTCTGTATTTACTGAGAGCAGTATAAAGGAGTAAGTGGGAGTTTTGTTCTAAATGAATTGAAAAAATCTGCCATGCAACATTTTGTATAGGAATTCTCATCAATGAAGATTTTTAATCCCCTGAGAGCAAGCTTTAGGGAGGGCTGAGACAAAATCTAAACAATAAAATAAATGTGGTGAAAGCATATTGGTATTTTAGCTTATATTCTTGGATGGAGCCAATATGTACAAATAAAAAAAAATTAAATTAATTACAAAGAAAAATGTTTTGAGGCATACTACTTTCAGGCTTCTAATTTGTTTGCTTTTAGTGTGGGCAAGATACAATGAGCCAAGCACAGGCATTCTGCTCAGGCCTTCCTCACCTCATCCTTTCAAAAAATGTTATGCGTGCAAGAAAAAGGGAAAATCATTAACAAACAAGGTCTCAAGTGCAGGGTACTCACACTGGAGGGCCATTTGGAGTTTATACTATGGTACAGTCTAAGAGTTGTTACTCAGCAGTTAACATCAACGACAACTTCACTGAGAAAGGCATGTCTGTCAGCAGGATTCCAAGCAGAAGAAACTGTTAAAATACTGAGAACAAAATCACTAAAGCCTTAAATTCATTCCATTATCAAAAAGATTTTCCTCTTCAAATGTAGATTTCCTAGTTTCTCAATTAGGAGGTGTACTTTGGTGCTTTGCTTTTCTTTACCAGTATTTTTTCAACCTAAATGAACTTTACTGTATCTATCCCACTTTAGTAAATCCAGATTTGGACAACTCTTGCCTGTTTACTCAAGTTTCTGGATTTGTTCTCTCCCAGGCAGAAAGTAACTTGATCCATGCATCCTGTTGATTCTTTCAATGTTTAAAATTAGCACTCTGCACGCACGCTTCCTCTACCTGGTGGCACACTTCCCCACAGAACTGGGGGCAGGCACTCAGCCACAAAGGCCTAACTGTTGTTTTTTTGACAGGAGAAACCAGAAATTTTTATTTTTAATTTTACATATAAGGAAGAGATCCCACCCCACTCTCATATTCAGCGCATGTGACGAGTACCATTTCATTCAGCTAAATGCTGAAAATGAGAGCATGGCTGCTGAGCCCAAGTGGTGGCATCCATGCTAACACTTGATTAGCAGTACCCATGGCTCTGACAAGTCTGAGCATGGTAGAAATTACATGGCGGTCACAGGACTGCACAGTTGGAAAGGTTAAAGAGAATCTCCCAGCCTCTCATTCCTCTCCTCCTCCACTCTTCCGTTCTTGCAAGGATCTCTTGGGACACCCCTGCCAGAAAAACGTTTGTCAGAAAGCGGAAGGCAACCCAATGGGAAACATCAGTGAACCTGCGTTTACTTTATTTAGAAATGACACCCCATCCCTGTCCCCTGGGGCAAAACATCTTTTCTAGACATGACCTCAGAGATGTGCTACATGCACCCTGCACAATTTATCACCATGCTGCCTATAATTAGGTTTGTTAACATACAGCCTAGTGCAGTCTTGTTGACTGGGAACTTAATCAAGTTACTATTGAGTTCTTGTATGCATTGCTTCGGGTGACTGTTTTACTTGTAGAATTATAGCTGTGACCAACTTGAGGAAATTAGCTCTGGACACAAGTTTTTTACTTTTTTTCCCCCTACATGTGAAAATATTTAGCAAACAGTGACAATGATGGAAAACAGTAGGAAACAAAATGTTCTACATTAGTATAAAACATGAAAAATGCAGCAAGGACCCTCAGTGGTACAACATGTGTTATGCTGGCTGGCAGTCCATTAGGCTTGATAGACATTTCACTTACCTAAGTCAAATATAACAGTCTAGTATTCATTAATATAAGAAGGGGGTTGTGGAATCAAGCCTACCATCTGGTTAGAACGACAGAATAATCTACAACTCATGATTAGGTCTAAGGAGTGGAATTTCACTTTAATCTTTTTCATTGCTCGAAATTTCCATCTGCGCAGTACGGCACATCATTTTTCTTCAAGACAAATGTGCTGTTTTTCATGTTCCAAAATTAGATCAGAAGAAAACGATTAATCATGTCATGGCCTGGGAAAGGAAACAAAGCCCTGATATTTCT
>WEKX01018784.1:90453-137120 GCA_013390025.1 Pitta sordida
CTCTCTCTCCCTCTCCTTCTTTTTCTCCCTCTCCCTCTCTTCCCCCCGCCCCCCCTCCGCCCCTCAACCCCTCCCAGCTCTGGCTCTCTGCAAGGTCCTTCATTTCCCCTGCCTCGATTTACAACACAACTTTCAGAGATTCACATTGTGGTGGGCTAGAAACATTCAGGAAACAGGAATCTGAAATAAAGATGCAGCCTTGATTTGCATGGCTGGTTTTATTTTTCACTTGCCCCTCTCCCACCCCCAGTTTGCCACTTTATCTTTTCCTCCTCCTCTCCCTCTCTCACTCTCCACCCCCTACCATGTGCCCCCTGGCACAGGACGACAGATGGTGACCTGTTTGCATGTGACACCGTAACTGAATCTAAACTCAAGGAAACAAGTCACCGGGCTGCAAATTAGTGAGACCACACAACTGTCAGGTGGCAGTCCCCTTTGACAGTTGTAGGCCATTATAGGAACATTGATGTTTTCGCAGTGTGACAAAAAGGAATCCTTTTTGCAGCAGACCTGTCTGTCAGCTGGCTCTCAAGTCATAACAAATCCCTGGCACTCAGCTGAGGCTGAACATTCGCAGCGTCAGGAGGATGATAAATGACCTGCAGGGCTTTGAAGTGCCTTGGCAGTTCAGATGGGTCCGCAGTGCTGACAGAGAAATATACACAACAGCGTAACCAATAATGAGAACATTAAACATTCCTGCTTTGTGACAGGCTGACAGAAAAACCCAGCCTCACATCAATCATCTGTGGAGATATAACCTTGACAATTAGCCCCCTCTCTGATACTCAGAGTAACCTTTTTTTTCCCCCTTCCCCACCCTCCTTTTTTCTTTTTTTTTTTTTTCTTTTGCCTGGCTTATCTTCCATGATCTTTTTTTCTAGTATGGCAGGGAGGGAAAAAGCAGCAAAAAGAAAAAAAAAACCCAACATCAAAAAAGATCTTTTCCTTTTACTTCATGGAAAAATAAAATATGCCAGGACAAAGTTTATTTGATGGACTTCCACCTATTTCCCTTTAGGGGAAAAGAATATATTTTTTGCCCTATCTACCAAAGCATCTGTCATTACAAATTCTTCTAGCAGAATTTTGTTTACATTTTATGCTTATTTTGTTCCCTAGGTTTTTTTCCTTTCCCCAGCTCTTACATTCATATCAGTACACTCTGTTGTCAAGCATCATTTCCACTTGTAAGAGTGAGATGATTAAGCATATGACTGTCCCCTTGTTACTGTATTCCAGGATCATTCAGTAAAACAGATAGAATCTCAGCTTCTTCCCATAACCTTGTGTTTTCTTTTTTTTTAATGTGCCTGTGCACTGGTTTGCCATTTTTAAAATGCTTTTACAGAGCAAAAATGATCTTCAAAGGACAAATGAAATGTGCAGCTAATCTTCTTGAAAACTAAACACTTTTAGCGCCCCCATGGAATCAGTCTCCCCGAAAAGCAGAGAGGCATCCTGATCTGAGGACACTCTATTCACAGGGAATTTCTCTTGCTTTTCCCAATGTGGGATCAGTAGAAATTCCTCCTGATATACATGACTGACTTCTTGCAATGACTCTCCTGACAGCAGAGGCATTCAAGCAGTGGGGTCAATGGGAGTGGTCTGTGCTCTGTGAGGGGTGAATCAGGCTTCTGGGCACTTTCTGCACTCCATCCTGGTGGCCTGGCGTCTCCTAAGTCACTAATTCAACTCCACACAGAGGTTTCAAAGGAGACTAAGTGTTCTGGTGAAATAGCCTCAATCATAAATGAGGTTCAAAATGGTGGGTTTTGCAGAGGTTTTAATCTGGAGGAATGTAAATAATGCAAAAATCCCAAAATCTGTCACTAAAATTAGCAGCAAATCCTCTGCTGTGTACTGTGCTCAGGTCTCTGTCTCCCTGTTCCCATAGGTATGTCTGGTTTGCCTATGCAATGACAAACACACACTCATTAAGTACAGCACAGCTCAAATACTCTGATGTGAACTTTAGGTAGTGAAAGAGACTTACACACAACCAAGCACTTGTAAATTAAAAAAAGCTGTGTTTCTAGCCCTGAAGTAAAGTCCCCAAGGCCCGTTTTCTTACGCATACTTTAGTGTCCCTGTGCAATGCTGGTGTAGTGGAAAGAAGATGAAAAGAAGAACAACACCCAAGGCCTTCAATCTTCAATACAGCTATAGAAGAGGCAGCTATAGACCCAGATGACGCTACTGAAATAATATACTCCAGAATCTGTCAGCTGAGTCCTGCTGCTGTCAAAGTATGTCCTGTGCACGTGGCCACAGCTGTTGACTTCACTATTAGAAGAGTTCAGCATGAAAGAGAAAAGAAAGGTTTTAGAATGATGATCAACAGTAAGTGGCAAAACCTGTTCAGCAATTGCCTGACCTCATTTGTACTCTGATCATATTATCCTGATAAAAAGACAAACCATGTAGTGTTTATTTCATAATGCAGCAATGAAAGATTTGCCTCTGCAAAACTGTGAGGAGCCATTTCATTCTCAGGCACTTTTACAAGACCAGGCTGACAATATTGGAAATAGAAAACTTCTCTTTGCCTCCATTATATCTGCCTAGTGGCTACTGACTGGCTGTCCTACAGAACACTGAAAACATACTATGTACCACATTGCATACCCTACCTGGAGGGTCTGGAGTCAGACATTGTGTTTCCTATGTCCTGTTCAGGCTTTGCAAAGCCCAGATGTGGTAGTGCTTGCCCACTGCAGGCTGATGCTCCAGCAGAGCCAGGCAGCAAAGGGCTATGAGTGTCCTCTCTCTTCCCTCTAGGTCTGAGACAGGTTTTGGTGACACAGAGACATCATTCAATCTTTGGCTTCTCTATTGAGAGAATGAAAGGCTAATTTGTACCACTGATTTTCCAAAAACTGATTCCTTAACTCATTAAAAATTTTGACCTGCTTGTTATGAGTCTGTCTCACAGCCAGAAGCCCTTTCCTCAGCATGATAACTGGTACAAACGAAAGAGTGCTCTCAGCTTGTGCATATTATCTGTGGGATCTCTCACATGCTTGATTTCAGCCTTGTTTGTCACACGGTCAAAGAAATGGCCATACCTCACTTTTTAAATTGCGGCATACGTCAGTTCTAGGCCTGCCAAACAGGCTAGATAATGTCATCCCTTCTGCAGATTAGGAGCAGAGTGGGGGAGCCAGATATGCCTGAGACACAGAGTTCCATTCTCCTCAGTCACTCTCTGACCAAACCAGGTATGATTTTCAACCTATAATCACCAAGGGCTCAGAAAACATATCTTCCCACTGTCCTAAACCATTTCTCCATGACGCTTTATGGTCTCTCCTACAGCATTATCATTAGCTCTCTTTGGGTAGTAACTGCTGATGACCGAAAACACATATAAAGGATTTTTGTAAGATAAATGTTCAGAGTAAATTAAGACTTTTCTCCCAGCAGCTTTCTTCCCTTCCATCTGACTATCCACAGAAGAGGATAGGCCGCATTCAATACTTTTCAGTGAGGAGGGGGATGAAAACTTGCCCTTGACCACTGGCAAAGACTTGGCAAGGAGCTTCATGTCTTTTACAACTAACATTACATAGTTTATCCTGTAGAAGACCATGGCTATAGGAGTTGATGCATTCAGATCCCACCCCAACAGATCTGCCAGTGAAAGGGGTGAAAGGCCTACACCATTTGCTGAGAAGATGGCAGAGGTAGAATGTAATCATCCACACATTTTCTCCTGAGCATGTTGGAGGGCTGAGCAAGCACCTGACACGCCCAGAGATCTGAGAGGTCCCAAAAGTAGACGGAGGCATATACCACTAGCCATCACAAAGACTAAAGAAAGGAGGAGTCTGAAGAAGTTATTTGGCTCCTCTGTCAGTTCAGGCGACCATCGTTTTTGTTGTCTCTTTGATGAAATTTTTAAGAACCAAATTGCGCTGGAATTATCAAATCTCCCAATCAAATCTCCTGGGCCATAATTCTTACTCTGACATTTTATTTGGCTCATAGCCTTGAGTTAATCACCACTCCCTGCCTCAGTTTCCTCACAAGCAGGAATGGATGCATTCAAATTACACTCACCTGAAAGGCATGCTGTAAAATTTAATTAAGCCCTGAAAAGCACTCTGCAATTGTGAGATGAAAAGGTGCCATTAAAGGCTTCTAGTATTATATTTCACTAAGACTCTCAGAAATATTTTGGATGAAGTTAAAGAGAGAAAATAAAAGGGAAATAAATCATAAACAGTGTAGAATAAATGCTGCCCACCCCTTCTTATCTGTAACTCAGAAGGCATATAGATTACATCTAAATAATCCTTTGTATGAAAAACTGTCCATACATTTGCACGCAAGATGTAAGGACAATGCTGGGTTTATATGAAAGGGAATATACATGTTTCCTTGCACACTCTCAGTGAAGTTAAAAGGGTTAATAAAATATAAGTTGAGATCAAAAGAAATCTGAGGTGACATTTTGGCCCTGAGGCCTTCTTGTGGCTGTGGGAAAACAGAATGAGGCTGCTCTGCAACCTACAAGCTAAAATACAATTAGTAGTGTTTTTGGACTGCATGTTTTGTTCGAGCTTAAATCTGTAGAGATATAAGCATATGCAGTGAAAGCGCTGTGAATTTAGTTTTTCCAGTGGAGAATTACTAACTATTAAAGATGGAGACAACATGAGAAAATCCAATATTATGTAATTAGAAGATTACACCCGCCCAGATCAAAACCAGATAAAACGTTAAAATCATAATTATTAAGTGTACTCAAAAGGGAAGGGCTTGGGGTGTGCGTATGTGCAGCTGCAGTGTCATGCACACATCCTGAGGACAACTGGAGACAGTTGGCCTTTCATCTTTTGACTCAAGACCTCCCCAAGACCTATGCATTACAGCACAGAGAACCACACACTCTATCAAACATTGTTATTTACATAACACATGGCAGGGAGCAGTTACGGAACAAATCAATACTTTGTGATATTTGTTACAAGCCACATGGCAGCTGAGCATTTCTAAGGCCTTACCCAAGGTCTGGCTTGAAGGCAGCTTATTACAGCTACATTAAAATTGCCTAATAATGGAGGTTACCAGAGAACTTCACTGAGCCTTTTTTCTTTTTCCACTGGACTGAAGCCTAGTGAGGGCGGGGCTTTCAGTTACAGACGAGCTCCTGATTTGACCTCCTTGAATGAAGACTCTCTTCTGTGTAAAAGACAAACTGATCTCCTTTGCCCCCTGCCGCCTCACTGATTCCTCAGCATAGCTGTGGTTTCAGATGTGGACAATTGCCCTAGAGTTAGTAACATAACTCTTAAAAAAACCCATAATTGTTCACTAATGAGACTCTGTCTGTGCAGACCCCTGCTTGGAGACAGCAGTGAGAGAGTGATACCACCCTCGTAAAGACAGCCATCATGACAAGCTCTTGTACAAACAGAACCATTTTAAATACCATGTGACAAATGCTTTCACCTGGTCTTGGAAACTAGATTTTGGTTAAAATACACAATCAGGACACCCAGGTAAACTCTCTAGGTTCATTCTGCCAAAGCATATTTATAAAAATCTCCAGTTTGGTGAAGACTATGTTTAGAAAACTAACAAAACTTAAAATACATTATCAGTTCCAAACACCAGAGCAGCACAACAGTCAATAAGCTGCAAATTCGCTGGGATAAAGCCCACACTTTCTCTTTGATTTTGCTCAGCACCTGGTTTACAATTTGGCCTAATAAAGAATCTAAAATAGAAATGGCTGTAAGTGAAAAATACAAACCACTATATTGGGAAATACCGCTGTTAAATAATACTCTAAAAATCACTAAATTAAAAATTCCTCTTCAAATGTAAGAGACAACTTGAGTTGTGTAAAAAGAAATACAATAATAAAGGTATCTCATTATGTTCTTTACTCTGTAGTAAGAATATAGACAATCACAAAAGGTAAAAAAGAACAAGCAACACACATGTGCGAACCCAGTAAGTAATCTCCACTGAAGTCAAGCAACCACAGGGGAAAATAGTCTGAAAGAATCATGAGCCGGCAAGAAACAGTAAAAAAGAGGTGAATAAGCAAGTTGGTTCCACCTTACTAAACTGCCAAACAGCAAAATTTTTAAAAAATTGATCTCTGTACGATACATTAGTAAATCATTTAATGGAAAGTCATCTGAAATACTCAACTACATTTGTTTAGATGTTAGCATAAAACTAGGTCTAAAAACTTTAAAAATTCAGTCCTTTCTTTGTTCTGCTGCTCAGAGTTCATACATTAGTCATCTGCTGCCTCAGCTACATCAACACATCTCTTTTTCTTTTGGTTTTACAGCTTTCTTACTCCATTTTGTTTGAAATGGCCATTTCAAGTATTTTTTCTCTTTTCATGCTTTTATTTCTCAGCTACTTGGTTTCCACTTATAAATCAAATTCAAAACACCATTTTAGAGCACTACAAAAAAATTGCCCTTAGACCTCTTTCTTTTTACTACTTCTTTCACTATTCCTGCTCCTTAAAAGAACTATCAGGTTTGTTTGGACTGTCTCAGTTTTCTTTCCCTACTGTAGTCTTTATTTTTTCATCTCTGACATGAAGCGTATTTGTGACAGCTTTAAATGTACTTTCCTTAGAGACTTCCCATACAAAACTCGCATGTTCTATTGCACAACCATATCCGCGTGCCTTAGTTCTGCTGTTTCACACTTTTGAGGTGTCTGTAGACGAAGTCTTTCAGAGCAAAGAAAGCATTAATTGACGTAAGCAATTTCTATTGAGCAGTCTTATGCACATCCACAGTGTCATATACACTAACCATGCACAAACCCCTCCAAGAACAAATGATTTGAGCAAAATGCCACTTGGGAAATTTCCAGAGATTGTGTTAAACTCCAGATTTTAATATTTCAGTAATATTTTAAAACCACTAATCAGGTGATACAAAAAGTTGATATAGTAATTAAATTTGCAGATGATTCTAAATTAGGAAGTGTTGCAAACATAAGCGAAGACAGAGAAATAACACAGAGGACCTGAGAAAGCTTAGAAATAAGAGCAGGAAATAACAAAATTAAATTCATCCGGGAAACATGCAAAGGTACAGTACATCTGGGGGAAATATTTCAAAATTAAATACCAGAAGTAATCCGATCTTGTGGTTCAAGGTGTAAACTGATTGCCACAGCTGAAATAATCCTCTCAACCTTCCTGCTCAGCAACATATAACTGGCAAGGTACATTATGAAGGGTTTTGAAAGACCAGGCACAAGTTATTTTTGGAGGCAGGATGCCTGTCTCTTACAGAAAATCCTCTGCAACATCTATATTCTGAGAAATAGCCAAGTTCATTGAGAAAACATTCTCACTTTTGGGCAAGCAAAATATTTGCTTACTCCCCCTTCCATGCCCAACAGTCACCTCCATCCTCCCATTTATGTGCTTATTGACAATTCAGCACAGACCTATGACACAGTGGCAGTAGTACTAACAGAACAAGTTGAAAAGAAGAGGGAAAAGAGATGCCAGGCTAGTTACAGGGTGAATTATCTGTGCTCTTAGTATTTCCAACCTCTGAGAAACTGCCTCAGCTACTTTTCACTCTCAGCAGCCACAGGGACTGCTACATCAGACAAGCAGCAATGTTGTCAGAAACACAGATCCAGATACTCAGTTCATGTCAGTCAGGGCTTTTCTGCTGACTTCAAACAGAATAGCAAATTTAATGGGAGTTTGCAGTGAAATAGGATATTGAAATTCTTCAGTGCTGCTTAGTTTTCCATCCTCAGGCTCATCACAATCAGGAACTAAAGAAGAGATGAGGCTTTGTATGGCATTGATAAAACCACAGCAAATATATCACAAAGCTCTGGCCCTTAAATGCCATTAACTCATAGAGAAGCTGGAAGAAGTTGAATGGAAATCAATAACAGTGAAGGATCCCAAACAGATGGACTTTGAAGAAAGTCACTATCTTCTTTTTGTTACACATAAAAGACAAGAAATGTCATTAAAATAAATAAATTCATTACAGCCCTATAGCAAATCAGTTTCTCTCTGTCTCTGCTTCGGAACAGAGCTTCTGCTTGGAATTAACTGTCTACTACAGCTCTAAATAAACAGTACATATATCCTTACACATTCCTTGCCCTGTTCTTCCTAGATAAACAATCTGAACAGGAATGAAATTAGAGACTGAGATGAGTCATTGGTTTCACCATTCATTCAGATCTGTTCAATGTCTAACTCCCTCACGTGTTCAGTTGATTCAATTTATTATGAAATTCCAGAGGTGCGAATGGCTGGACAATAGCTTAAGGAGCCTTTGCAGCTGCATCACCTCTCCTCAGTGAAGCATAGTATGGTTCCACACGGGCCAAGAACAGGATTTCATAGAAACTAAACTGAGATTGAATATCCTTCCAAAAAGATTTGCCGTAACATAAAGGACAAAGAATTTCACAATAAGTTTTGAATGAAGTTTACAAGTTGTAGCAAACTAAGTTGACAGCCTTTGCTTCTGTCTGATTAGTGTGAAGCTATCCTCCCTTAATGCAGCTATCCTTAAAAAGTCACACAGAAAAAATAAAATGTCTGGCTCCTGATATCATGGAAATTAATTTTCCGAGGGTATTTCTGAGAGCAAAAGGAAGAAAAAAAAAGACAAAACAAATTTTCCAAATAATTTCATTATAACTGGGATCAGCCTGTTACACTGAAATAGTTTGGAAGCTCCAACGAGAATATGTTAATGTGACTAAAAACATTTGATAAAAAAACTCTTAACATGCAGGTACCAGGGAGGTAGGGATGATCTCTGGTTAAGCACAATACTTGGATGATAAGTATCTGTGGCCTGTTTCTCACTGTGCAATGTATTTCCTGTGCAAACTCAAACGGCTTTAGAATTACCTTAATTCCAAGTCCATAAAGCTAGTACATTCTCAGCCATTTCTATTCATGCTTCAAGCCACGTACATCAACAGTGTATCTCACCATAGTGGACATATTTGGAACAGAGGAGAGAAGGTCTTTCTAAATAAGGTAATACGATTACAGGCAACTGGCACAGTAACATTTCATCAGGTATGCGTGTCTACAAAATCTTCTCCAACTAGAAGAGAGAGATCTGTGGTTTGAGATCTCCAGTGCAACAATTCATAAAAATCACTTTGGGTGGGCTTAACTTCCACTTAATCATTAAAACTTGTACTGAGGTTATGAGAGCACTATTAGGCACAGTCAGATACAAAGATACAGATGTATCTTTGGCTCTCCATGGCATGTAGGTTTTCCTGCCATCATGAACCTCCACCCTCCACAAGCTCTTTATAGCATATAGGAAGGCTGAGCATGAAGATGAAAATGCAATCGTGATATAATGGAGTGTGGTGCCTGATACTATCAGGGCGTTTAATATTAGTCTCATTGCTGCAGGGTTTGAGCACTTCCAGCTGAAGTTGGGTGCTGGCAGCATCCAACTGTCTCATAGAGAGACCTGCAGGCAAAGCTGTGGTTATAAAACTTGAGATGAGCAGATCTCCTATCTGTATAATGAGCTAATTAAAAATTAATTTAAACATAGTCTGTATAAAGTGCTGAAGCATATGATGTGGGGTATAATCCTATGCTGGATTTGACAACTCACAGCTGCTACTGCATATTCAGTGTTTTTGAACAGAATGATATGTTCCTTCTGCCAGAACCCAATCAGTGTTTTCCCTCACTGAGGTCTTGAGGATCTGAATCCAGGATTCAGATTGAATGGTTAGTCCACATGATGATGTGCAGAGATAAGAGCTCAGATCTAGATGTCATTTGACTGTGTTTGCACAACCATGACATTTCTTAGACTAAGCAGCATTCTAGAAATCAGGCATGGATACATTCACTCTTTCCCACCATTCTTAGTTCCAGACTTTCTCATGCTGCACCAGCTTGTATGTCTCAACATTTTCAGTGTTGATGTTCCCATAAATAGGATGAAAATATCTGTATCGGCAACAAGCACGAAAGGTTTTTTTGCCTGCAGGGCATATAGACCACTGGGAACCATGTGGAAAGCTGATAGGCAAGCTCTGATTGCTTTCCCCTGCCAATGAGTCTCAATTGGAACACAGATATATCCGAGGCATCAGAAGCTGAAGAAGCAGAAATCAGAGTGGTAGGAGTGCACTCAGGAAGGCATGAAAGAGAAAGAGCTCCTACAAATCTTGCTCTCTTCTTGGACAGATACCCACTACAAGCCATAACTGAGCTCTGCCCCAAATCAGTGCTAATCACTGTACTGCAGAGACACCGAGACTTGTGGATACTCCAATCTCTGCTTCCAGCAGCCAGGCCAAACCTAAGACATGATAGGATGGTACTCCTTGAAGAACCAACCAGAAAAAAAGTTGTTCCCTTCTTTGTTTAACAATTATATTGAAATAGTCTAGAATGAGCAAATACTGCAATGGACTTAAAAGAAAATCTGTTTCATTTTGAATGAGGACAACTGAATGGTTGTATTGGCTTGAAGATTGAAAACCATATAAACATGAGTCCAGCTATATGAAGCAAGATAGGAATAAAGGGATTGTTTCTGAATATAATTATTCAATGTGATAATTTTTGAAACTGAAAACAACCACTATCACTGACAGTTCACTAAACATTGGTATGTTGGTAATTTGTTTACTGTATTGGTAAATAAAACATTTTCCTTCTTGCTTAATAAGCATGTTAATTAATCATAAAGAGATATAGCCTAGAAACACAATTAGGTAAGAATTATACATAGCCACACTTACTTTTGTGGTATTACCACATACAGAATCACTATGACTCTTGATAGAAATAACCTCAAACAGTCTAAGCAAAACAGAACAGCAATTATGAAATAACCCCCCACTCACTGGGGAAAAAAAATCTTGTATATTCCGGAAGCTTCCTCTAACAGCTAGAGTGCATTTGGTCTTTACTAACCAATTTCATCCTGCTAGTGTTCCCAAAGCAGGAAAAGCACAGAGGTACCAGGCCTCTCTATGAGTTGCAGTGGAGGAGCTCAGGGATAGTGATCCTCTTGTACGTATTAAGAAAGAGAACCACAAACAACAGGTAACCTATCTGACCTAGACACACAATATCTAATTTGAAAAAACACCTTTCATACTTCCCTTAAAAACTCAGTAGTAAAAAACCATCATAGAATAAACCCACTATTTAGCTGATTTTAGCCAGCTACTGTGTATCGCTTATTGGATTCTCATGGGAGTTCACAGAGGCTAGTTACTTCCCACAGGAGGGTGCCTCTGTATGTTTCATCTGTAGCATTGTCACCAAGCTCTCTTTCTTTTGTGTGACCTACAGTGATTTTTCATAAAATGTCAAACCAATATCAACATTTTTTTTTTATTTTTCCAGCATACTTAGGTATACATCCAGGATAAAGACCACAATTACCAAGTACAGCCTTCTGTCCCAAAAGGACACTCCATAGAAAGGCCAGAGTTACCTGCACAAGAGATGAGTTCTCTTGTGGGCTCTTCAAGACTTCTTTATGAAACACAGAACAAATTTCAAAAAAAGCCAAGTAACACTGAAAACCTTGGAATCTTTTTTTCTATTTTCACAGTGCAGCTTTGTTTGCTCTGTCACAAAATGGAATGACATGTATATGATATTAGAGAGACAACTGTACTACAAGAACATACCGAGCAGCATACATAAGAAAAGATCTCATAAAACATTCCTTTCCAACCCTTCCTCACATCCACATACCGAAGTTTGGTAGTCCTGACAATGAGCTTAACATTTACCAGATGAGATCTGATTAATGTCTTCCCTGTTGCAGCTGGTCAAATTTTTAAGGATGGCCTGTTACAAAAGGAAGAGAAGCAATACATTTACTGTTGAACATAGAAATGTATGTTAAAAACCAAAACCACTTCATTATAAGAAGTAATACATACTCTTATGTCCTGTATCTCACACTTCAGGCATCTCTTGCGCACATTTCCCTTATCACATTTTTTGATTGGTACTTTGTGCAGCCCATTCTTTAGTCCTTTTTCCATGAAAATAAGATTTAAAGGATGATGAAATACACACCATGTCTATTCCTTCCTGACAGTTTTATACACAGGGAAATTTCAGTAAAGAAAAAAAATTGAATACATGAATTCTCTGAGTGAATTTTTACACAATGATGATTAAAGATGTACTGAGTTTACATGGCAAAGTTTCGGCATTGGAGGAGGCTACAGAGGTGACTTCTATAAGAAGCTGCTAGAAGCCTCCACTATGTGTGACAGAGCCAGTTCCAGCTGGCTCCAGGATGGACTCACTGCTGCCCACTGCAACGGTGGTAGTGCTTCTGGGATAGCATCGTTAAGAAGAGGGGAAAAAACCCTGTGTGACAGCAGCTGGGAGGGGAGTCAGTCAGGGTCACTCCACTCCAAAAAAATTTGCTAGGAGCTGTTTGGAGTTCTCTTGCAGTCCAAACCATTCAACATATAGAGTTATCACAACAGTTTGCCACAAGAAATAAGCAGAGCAAGGTTCCCATGGCAGTTAACTCACACTCAAGAACAATTTTGAAAATCCACAGTTTAATTTTCACAGAGTTTCTTTCAATCCCTTTTTCCTCCTGCTTCATCTGAAAGGAAACAGTGAAATTATCTTATAGCAGATTTATTCTTAGGCTTTGGTAAGATACCTGGAGAGCAGTTGATTCAGGGTCCATGCAGCAATGATGAGCAGTTTGAGGTATAACTCAATCAAAGACTTTTGATTGTTATATCTTTCTCATACTCCCTTTCTGTAGCCTATTTTCAAATTCAGCTTCTGCTTAGAAATATTCCTTCAGTTTATCTTTTCAGAAAAACCTGCCAACTGCCAAGAACAGTCTTTTAGTTTCCACTTGCAGCAGCACCATTCTATTATATTGGGAATGTAAAACAACCGAAGTATTTACAGAGAAGACTTTAATTGTTTCAGTGGATTGGGTCTTTTTATTTTGCATTTTTCTATACACATTAAGCATGTCTGCATGTTAATGTTTTTCTCCTCATTTACTGAAGAAACCATCTAACAAACAGGCCAAAATGGAGAGTGGTCACCTGCTTCTAGTTTAACTCTGAAATACTACTGAAAGGGACAAACCTTCCTTTCCACGACCTCACCTGTCTGTGCTCCACACTCTGTGTCAGCACATGTAGTTGCATGCCTCAGCAGTCAGCCAGATCCGGTCCCCAGTGCAGCTGCACAGCTGGTTGTGTGCTGCTGCTGACACAACACAAGGACAGGGAACAGACAACCTTTCACCACCGTTTGGAAGTTCAAGAAGAGATCAGCCATGGCTGACACAAAACTACAGCCAAGTATCACCCCTTTTTGGTGAAGAAAGGAAACAACAGATTCCCATCTTATATGCTGTACAACAACAAATCAAATTACTGATAAATAATAAGCATTTGGGATACCTGCTTTTATGGTACCATGGTCATTGTTAATACAAATGCGAAGGGATGTGTCAGACAAATGTCTGTTTTAAGAGATCAGACAATAAAAGGAAAAATTAAACTAAATTAAAGGAAATTGTAAAAGAAGTTTTATGGACAGGGAAGTATGAGGCTTCAATATTCATTTTTCATTACTTTCATCTTCATCTCAGAGAATACTACTTCCAAAACTTTGTTTAATAATTGTGTCATGCTAATTAGCATTACATGAAAAGCTGGCTTAGGAGGCAGATCTAAACCAAATGGTGGAATGGAAAAGGCAATACACTAGTGGCTTCAGCAGAACTTGGATGAAGCCTTTAGCATTTTTTTCTTCCTATTATCCTTCCTCTACTGTCTGCTAAATACACAAGGAAGACAGCAGAAAATCTTCAAGAGGTGTAAAAAGGCAAGTCTAGGGAACTATAGAATAAATATTGCAAAGTCAACCTTTTTTTTTAGAAACAGACCTTATTATTGAGGAAAGAGAGTAATTTCAACTCACATCAGAAGAATTAAATAATATGAGAAAAAGAGGCAGTTTCCTCTACAGCACTTAGCACCAGCCATTTCCAATGCAATGATACCAGATTAGAGAGATCACCACTCTGATCCTGAACAATGACTTCTATCCAGTTCACTGCCCTTCGCCTCCCCACCAGTGGCAGAGTGCCCCAAGCCTTGATTCTGTGAGACAGCAGGTTACAGACACCACCACTCTGTTCTGCAGTAGGATATACAACAGCAGTTCCCACGGCTGTCACGAGGAGCTGCGTGGATACCTATTGCCAGGAAGGGTGGAGTGAGAGTGCTTGGAATGCAACTACTGAAAGTTCAAGTCAACAGGTTTGGAAACTTGGCAAAGACGATGCAGACAAATAAGTCAAGGTTTGCAGGGCACCTCCGTGACTGGCATAAATCAGATGAGTCTTGCTGAGTTCAAGGGAACCTGCCAGTGACGACAGATGAGCACCCACTCCTTTGCAATGCTCTTCTGAATCCTGGTATCTGAACTGCCTGGATTTCATCCAGCTCTCTAGTGTTTCCTTCAGGCTAAGATGAAAACCATGCAAAATGTTCTGTCATTCTCAACACAGTGAAAAATAAAATCACATTTGGTCATGAAAGTTGATCTTCCATTTTTGCACATGAGCAAAGATATGAAGAGGAGATGCAAAAAAGAATAAGGAACTTCTTTCCCTTCTTTCAAATCCCCACCCTCTAAGTGCTTTCCTGGTGCTGACAGAAATGAAAGTCAGGCCTGGATGAATCCAGCAGAGATACCCAGAGGCATCAGAGCAGTGCTGGGCCCCTCCCAGTGCCACACCACAGTTCAAAGCCCTGAAAAGATGCAGAACTCCCACTGTGCTGCAGTTCAGCTCCCCACTCAAAGTGCCATATACCTAGCAGTGTACTCTCTTCTCAGCATTTTCTCCACTATGACAGTAGGTCCTTTTCTTCCCTGCCTTCTACCAGTAGTCATATACTACTCCCCTGGTGCACAATCAATCTGCTCCTCCTGTGGGTTGAACCTCCAGCCACAGGTCAGTGCCAGCTAAAGCTCTTTATTTGCTGAGCTTTACTGACTGCTTCTGCCTCAGCTCCCTTTCCGTGTGCCTGCTTTAACAGCTGCCTTTGTGCACAAAAAGGTTGTCATAAGGATTTTTGAGACAATGGAGTCCGTAGTAAATGGGAGCCCTGATAATATCAGGGAGATCAGATGTCATTCCTTGAGATGCAATGTCACTCCGCGCATGCTGTACACACACAGAGCAGCTGTACAATGTAGGCACTGGTGTGCCCAGTGACGGAGATGGCAAAACTGCTTTCCTACACGTGCACAGTAGCTTTTCCCTGAGCAGCCATGGCCACCAGTGCCAGAAACATACACAGCTTATGTGAAAAAAAAGGAGCAAGCTTTTCTGTCATATGGAGTGTAAAACTTTAGTGGGCAGTTAGAGAGGACATCTGGACACTCCTTCACTGGCTGATGGGATTTGGAGATGTCTTCACATTCACACTGCAACAGACTGCTCAGTCTTGGATCTTGGAGTCTGCAGGCCTACTAATCGAAATAAGTATGAAATAAAGAGGTAAAATTCAAATGACACAGATAAGTCAAAAGCACATCAAACCTTTTCAAAACTTAAAAGGATTTCATCCAAGCTGAAGTTCATTCCTTAGCAGAATAAGGATTCAGCTACTAGGACTGTTGATTTAGCCAATATTTTGACAACAGCAGAAGATGGCTCCTAGTTGCAAGACCTGGCTCTGTTAATCCAACCTTACAAAACTTGATAAGCATCTGATCCAGCCTGTAACAGAAAGTCAGGCAGAGACCAAACTGCTGAGAGATTTGAATCTTACTGTATTTCAAGGCTGATGGTGAGAGGCTTCAAATACCAAGTTCTAAGCTTCCTCTGATATATCTTCAGTAAAACACGCATGGTTCTCTAAGCCCACCATTTTCCCAAGATGCTGCTGTGGTGTGCATGGGAGGGGAAAGAAACGGAGGAGGAGGAAGAAGTTCTTCATTCTTCGCTATTGCCCTTCTTCCTGTTTTCATGTCTGTTTATACAGAGGATTGTCTTTCCACAATAAACAAGCTCACTCCAAATGTATGTTCTCTCACGTTTCAAGCACTTGCTCTCTGTTCTAGCTAAATGTTTAGTTACAGCATGAAAAATGGATATGTGGAATGAAGACATTTCCCTTTTGACTAGCACATTTGCAGAAGGTATGTCAAGGATCTGAGGCAAGGGGTATGGGCAAGCTTTCAAGAAAGTTTTTTTCCTCCTTCTCCTTTGCTTGCTTATTGGAAGAGCAATAAATAGCAAGCAGACAGACCCTTCTCACAGTTACAAAGCCTACCTGTAACTGAGCTGGATAATTAGCAGCCTTGAAGATGATATATGACTTTCATTACCCTTTGGGACTTGAGACTAAATGAGGACAGAGCTAATTGCCGTGCAAAGCAGTTTGGCATGAATGAGAAAAATGCAGGCGCTGTCTCCTGCCAAAAAAGGGCCCTATTGCTGCTCTGATCTCATGGCTGGTTTTTGCCGCAGGAGTTCACTTGGTGTCCATAAATCATGGTCTGCTTACAGCTGAAACTGCACTGAGTCATCAACATGCAATAAGCTGAGTGACAGATTCCAGCCTGACTACATTAGAACTTCAGACTTAGTCCTCCCCCCCAACACTACCCGTACTTAACAGAAAATTAAACCCAGACTACACAGACATGAAGGCTGTGAGAAACACAAGGCTTGTTTACTTGACAATAGTTTTTTTAAGACTGATGTTTCCAGGAAATAACATCATGCATTTTGAAAGGGAGAAGGCCACAAGTACTGAATTTATAAAATGACCCACTGCTATAGCATTTAGTTTGTCCTTCCTCATGTAATTGCTGATTAAAATGTATTGCCCTTCTTTAATGATCTAAAGTGGCACTTTGTCATCTTAGTTCTTATGGAGATAGATTTAGTCAGCTAACTGAAAAAATATTTTGCTGCTCTTTAAAATTAGGCCAGAAGAACCTGAAATTTGATTGCAAACCTGCTTCCAAAGTGACCTGGGGCATATTAACATCCATATTGTACCCTTAAGAAGTGTAGATTTCTGGGGAATATAAATTATCAGTGCAAAAGAGAGCCCTTGAAGATACTCTTTTCCTCTCCCCACACTGTTTTACAGAAGATCTTTTGCTTTTCCCTAAAGGTACCTTATGTCTATTTTTTTTTTAATGGAAGAGATTGTGCTGAATTTGCAATATGGTATCCTGTCAGATCCTAATCAATTAGCCCACATCAGCTCAGTATAAGGCAGATACCAATTTAACTCACAGAGCTAAGCCTTCTGATTTTCTCTAAGGGCAGTCACATAATTCACTCTTTGTAGTGCCAAATTATATTTGACATTTAATTTAAAACTCAAGGTACCATAATGCAAAATCTCACTAAAAATAATGGTGATAAAGCAGAGGAACATTTCATTTGACAGTGAGGATTTTTTCTGCTTATTTATGCACCCAAACTTTCCCTCTTCACCTGCCTTTCAAAGCCCCAAACTCAGGGGTGCTGGTTGACTGGCCAACTACTTTCAGGTGATTTTAGTCTCTAGAGGTGTTTGCATACAGTAAAGGGGCACTTGAAGGTGAAGCAAGCAAGCTGGACGCTGGTCACCTTTTGATGGGTGAGCTCTCTCCACAGCAGCACAGCAGCTCAACAACTTTTCATGTCTTCTTGCTACTGTAGCTAGTAATATTTCAATAGCATGGCTGGGATAAATGCAATGGTTGTGAATGTACTGGGAACGGGGGAATCAGCCTAAAAAGTCTGAGTTTTTTACTTTTAGAAGACCAAACAAGAAGGGAAAAAAAAGTTTAACGGCTTCATTCACCATTCTCTGCCACGCAGTAACTCCATTCACAGCGACCTGGCACAATGGAAGTGTGTTGGTTCATGAAGCATGTCTAGACTCTGACAATGCTAGTTCATACACAGATGATAATAAAAATCTCAGGATCGCCTCTTTTCTTCAAAAGTGCAACACACTGTGAATCCATTGGGAGTTGTAGTCATGGGCTCAGTCAGCACTTCTAGTAACAGTCAAACTCTAATATAAACACTACTTGGAAAAAATGTGCAGCTGTCTCTGTCAAGGTGAGTGGCTTGTAGGTAACGTGCAAAATGTTAAGCAGTCAGTGATTTGCCTGGCTAATCCAAAACAACTCTATGGCAAGAGGAAGTAATAGATAACAGCAGGCTTTGTGTTGTACCATAGCAATGAGTAGGTTGGCAGTGCAATCCTCCTGTGAGTGTCTCAACTTTTGTCCTGTCAAAAACAGCTACTACTTTGCAATAAAAAGAAGTAAATGTCTAATGTTGTCGTCCTTTATGTGCCAAATTAGCTCTTGGGGAACAAAAAAAAAATCATCACTGGTCACAACATGCTTCATAACATAAGATGGATGACTTGAATTCTGGGATGTCAGGTCTTACTGCGGATTTCAAATCCTGATTAAGATGAATACAGTTCAGGGCTAAACTCGGGCATTTTTAGAGTGAGCCTGGCTCAGGTTAGGCATTCTTCCTTTATTTCACATTTGCATGTAGGTGCACACATATGACACAAGTTCAAAATTTTGCCTATGTCAATGGATCTATTTCTTTTAGTATTTGCTATATGCTCCATGTTTATGTTATCGAATACACAGGTATTACCTGGGGTTTGAAATGTGAAATGAAGTTGCTGTGTACCAGAGTATCAGCACACTTGGAAATGAAAGAAACTGTATTTGTTGTTGATACAGCGTGGCTGTGTGACAGATATAAATTAGTGAAACAATTGTGAGGGCATAACACTGATGTAAGATTTTCCTACATTCCACCAAATTGCATCGTGAATTTCATTGTGAAACACAAATGTAAAAACTTCTGGAAAATCAGTGCTGTAGCATTCCATAACACAGAGGACTCCTTTCTATAGTCTGTATCCTGTAATTCAAGTCTTCCAGACCTCCTGAGCTGAGACTGTATCCAGACCTTTATTTTCAGTAGCAAGGATTTTGGGTTTTAATTGTAAGGACAAGAGTACCTTTCACAAGTCTAGATAGTAATTAATTTCTTAATATTTTATAATATACTTCAGCAAAGAGTTTCACAGTTTAGTAATCTTTTTATGTGGAAAACCACTTCCATTTATCTAAGCACTGTTAACAATTTTAAGAAAGAGAAATTAAGCATTCTCTATTACTTTTTCATACAGTTTAGGATTTTATCAAGAGAAATTATGCAGTCTTCAGAGCTGTATTTATAAGATCATTTTGCTTGGCCTCTTCTCATACAAAAATCTTTCCAGAAGCTGGCTCACTGTTTTTATCTCTTCTAAAATCTCATATGTATTTTTGAGTTGAGGGCAAGGTATATATTTTCCAAGATGTTAACCTGTTATAGGTTCATATTGTCCACTTCATATTCAGTATTGTCCCCGAAGGTTTTGCAATTGCGAATCTGTATAGGTAGATCTATAAATGCTCACCAGCTCAAGAGTAGTATTTTGGCACACAAAAATACAAGTGCACAAAATCTTCAGAATATTTACACCAAGTAAAGATTTTGCACCAAATTCTTGATAAAATTCAGCCTGACAAATATTTTTTTCAGAATAGTTTGAATATTTTCAGAAAATTCAGAAAAAAAGCACTAATGCAATTATATTACTGTAAGGAAGCTGGATTAGCTAAATGGTCATTTTAGTAGCCTATTTATATCACCAAGTTTTTGCTATTGCAGAGATAGAAGCTTTAAAAATAAGGACTAGTTTAAAATGGTAGTAAAAACTGCACAGTCAGTAAATACCTAGATTGAGAATCTGACATTTTGTACTACAAAGCATCTTTAAGTGGAAGTGAAGGGATAAGTGCATTGACTGAGATTTCAGACCCGCGGATACTTGTTTCCAAGTACTAAGAACTTAAGAAATTTCACTGAAAAATAAATATATAAATAAAAGTCTAACTTTTAATTTATCTTTTCTGAAAGTATTATTGTTAAGCTCTTTTCATATGTAGGATTTAGCATTTTGCTTTGTGAGTCTATCAGATACGGGGAACTGACTTCAGAGTCCATGCATTCAGTAAGGAAACTGCTGTTTAATTACACTTTGCAAAACCATTAGTGATCAAAATCCCCTTATAAATACAAACAGAAACTAAATCATAGGGTAGGAAGCCATAAGGACTGGAATGAGGAGAAGATAGAAAGAGAGGATACAAAAGACCTCATGACACACAGTCTAATTTCTGAAGAAAATTCTACTTCAATTTACAGTGATGCAAAGAAGGCCCAGAAATGAGCTTGTTACCTCATCATTTAAAATACCAAGACAAATGTATTATGGCTTTTTTGAATCCCTTATGATGCAGGATTTTATAATTACTAGTACAGACACATTTGTCACCATTCCTAATTATAAACATTTGTTCAAATACTTCAGCAACCTCTATTCTGCTCAAATTTAAACTCATTCAAATTCTTCCCAGCTCCATTGTAGAATAAGTCTCCACATAACCTAAACCTGCGTTTGACCACAGTTGTGGGTCCTTATCATTTCTGTATCAAGAAGCATTTTCCAAAGCACAAACAGCAATCGCTTCGAACAATTTTACTTCCCTGCCTATTGTCCATCCATCCAGTCTGAGGAGCTGCAGTACCTTATGTCTCCTTATCACTGACCAAACTATGTATTTCTGAAACGACAGGTTAATTAGCATCACAATATTCCAAGTACTGTAAGAAGCTAAACCCTGGTTTTCAAATGGGATAAGCAGGTGTTGCTGCTGCTCCACATGAAATAAAAATAAATTCCCTAGACAAAACCATAAAGTTTAGATTGACAGATAATAAAAGATAAAAACTAAAGGACCTCTTTTTTTTCCCCTTACACCATAGTTTAGGGAAAAAAGGCTGAGAGAGAACAAATGTTTTGCCCAAGATTGCCAAGACTAGGCAAAACAAGGACAAAAATTGAATCCAGATTTCTTCAGGCTCATTACAAATGCTATATCACAAAATCATTTTATTCAGTAAATGAATGGCAATCACAGCCTGACCAGCAGCCTACTGAATTCAACAGGAAGAGCTCTTCCTATTTCTAAAGGGGATTTTGATCAGAGTCCGTTGGTTCACTCAATGGGTATAGGCAAAAGAAGCCTGCAGCTAGAAAAAAGCTGAGGACATGCCACAGTAGACTAAATTTCTTCTTTTTTAACACATCTCTAATTCATTGGCCATGAATAATATAACATTCATGGAGTCCCATCTGGTGTTCAGTTTTGTGTATAAAAATACTTCGTATTGTTGGTCCAATAATTCCAACTAAAACTGGTAAAGTGATACAGTTCCTTGAAAACAGTAGTGGGATAAAACAAAATAACAAATTGAATAAAGGAGAAAAAATAAGCTTGCTTTTGTCTGCAAGGAATAAAATTGATGCCTTTTAACCTTACACATAACTTCCACATCATTGCTTTTTAAAATCAGCTGAAAATCATTTAAAATCAAATTGATTTTGGCTTTTACATTCAGATGCACTTCAGCTTTTCATTTACTGGCCTATACAAAAGTAATGTCTTCAGCCAACTTGTGTTTAGAATAGGTTGAAAATCAGTTTGTTATGTTCACATGCTTATTGGAATTTTCTCATTTCCATTTCACTCAGAGCCAATCACGATCAGATTAACTTGCTGGGGCATATGTCAAGAGGCTGATTTCATGGGTGTTTTAGCAAAGAAATGGTTCCTAATGTAGTGAATGTTTTTTGCTTATAACACACTGTCTATTGCCCATTTTATGTCAATAAATGGGGAGATGGATAATCAGAACTGTCCATATTTAATCTGAAGGGTTCTTTTCTCCATCACATGTAGATTCATAATCAATCACGAAAGAACTGTAAAATCATAGGAAAGTATTTCCTAGTTTACATCTGCTCCTTTCCACTAACAAAATCTGGAATATTTGTATCCTTCTATGTCTGGAGTGGTAGGGTAGGCTCTTAACTGGACACTCTTCTGCTCATCTGCTGCCACCCAACTGCGAATCATTTGGATTGGACAACTGCTATCTGAACTGACATTTAGTCATCCAGACTGAGAGCAGCTATGCTGAAATCATGCAATATAACACACTATCAAGGCTGTAATAGGACATAGAACACCTGCCATTGACTTGGATAGAAGGGATAAAATGCTCTGAATTACTTTGTTTTCAACATTCTCTTCCCCATTCTCCTCACATGTCCATTTTTACTTAATTTGTCACTGATGCTTTAAGGAGAGGAGAATGGCATAGTTAGAGAACAAGAAAATGCACAGCAGATGCCCAAGTTCTATTACTGACTCTGTTGGTGACTGGGTAAGCTCTTTATACCATTGTATCAAGTTCATTGATCTAGATAGCTTAGATTTAGGTTTCCAATCTGAGATGTACACTGTCTGCTTTCCACTGTGAGTCAGTATTTCAACACTTATCATCTTCAAAAGAGTTAGAATGAGTCTGCAATTAAGGTGGTAAATATGCCTGAAGCTCTGCATCTAAAAATTCAATACTTACAATTAAATTATATCAGGAAAATATTGACTATAAACTCACAGTAATTCAGTACACCTGTCTGCATACAAGACATTAAAAATGCATCATGAGGAGAGATGTTATGACTTCATTCAGAGCTTTAAAGTCCTCTGCAAATCTCAAATAAAAGTCAAAAATCCATGCACAAATATTACATTGCATAGATAATTAATGGGAATGGAGTGGAAGGTTATATAACCTGATAATATCAAGGGTTTGAAAGAATTTAAACTATTTAACTATTCAGCAGTGAAAAACAGTCAAGGAGGATCATGGTAGACAAGGACTGGAATGACAATATAGAAACTGACTTGCGCAGGCTGACATTCCGCTTCAAAGAGTATTAGCACTAGAGAGAGATTACAAAACTATAAGTCTTTAAAAACAAGACTTATTTAATAAATATTTACTAAATTGCATAAGAATCGACTGGCATCAAGTTATAAATATTAAATTGCAATGTAAATATTAAAAGAATGATGTTTTTTCAAATAATCAATTTAAGATTATAAGAATTTTTGGATTCAACATAAAAAATAATAAAAAACATCCCTGAGAGTCAAACAAAAATCCTGACGGTTAGATTCCAAAAGAACAATCCAATCAAAGCTCCTTTCATGTGCCAAAAACTATTATTTATATTGTTTATGCACTTTCATCATGACAGCCCTAACACTGAGCAGAGTAGATAGAGTCTAACTGTTACCACATTAAAAAAAAAACCTCTCAAAAGGTAAATAAAGTGAAGTGAGGCTATATTTTTGGATCTTGGGAGATGTAAGGCCATTCTGATATTCTTTTTGTATTGATTATTTTAGATTGTTTAATGAATTTCTGTACTCTCTCCACAAAATAAAGGTTGGCTCAATGAATAGAGCCTGCATTGAAAAGAACCACCCTATTAAGACTGGTTTTGTTTGAGCCTGGAGAATCAGAACAATTCCAGGCAGTTTATTTCACATTTTACTTGAAAGCTCCTGTTCCATTAGTATGACATTGTTTCTGAGACAAAGCTTAACCATAGTGTCTTTTCCCTTTAAAAGGTAATGACACCATCTAAGCAAAAATAACAGTGGGGGGAGAAAAAAAGACCCCCATTATAGCAAACTGTGGTATTAATGAAATTCTGTTTGTATTAAAATTTTCTTTCAACACCGGTCTTCCTGTTCAGGGGGATAGTGTCAACCTGTCAAACTTTTAATCAAGAGCAGTTCATTGATGCTTCCATTATGTCAAAAAGCCTCACCTAGGTGACTTCAAGGGGAAACAGCAGGTCTGACTTTCTCAACATCTAAGGCTATGAATTTTTCATATCTCACCCCCCAACTTTTAATTTCTAGTATATGTATGTGGATAGACACAATGTATTGTTATTGCATGAAATCTATGGCTTACATTTCAATTCAGTTGAAAATTCAAGAAAATTTAAAAATGTAAATACATGAAAGAATGATTTAGGCAGGTAAAAAGGAGCTTTTCAGAGGACCAAATTGTATGCCTTCAGAAAGTCTTTTAAATGACAGCTACTTCAGCCAGAATTTCACAACACAGCATCATGATTCACGATCTAGAACCTCTCTAGAAATTATTTCACTGAGATGTTGCATTTAAAAAGATGTGATATTAAGAATATAACTCAGCCTACTAAAGAATCCTTACCTTATTATATAGAAGTCAAATTTGGGGCCAGATCCCGACCTCCTGTAGTAGCTGCTTTCCAGCAATCAGCAAGCCTGAAATGTACAAAAACTCAGCTTAATGAAGTACCTGTAATGTCATGCTCTGTTAGAAGAAAGCTTGATTTGGGAAAAAAAAATAAAAAGCCCCACATAGTAGCTTTATAATGCCTTCCTCTGCAGCTTATCACTTACCAACCTGCTACAAGTGAAATTATAAGGGAAATGTGACTAGGAAAACCTTTCCCTGATTCCAGGGAACCACAATGAATTCTTAAGGGTGTTAAGAAGGAATGATAACTGAGAAAAGCCTTAAGACACTTCTCATTTCCATCTCAGTATTGGTGTGGCACATGGCTGACCCTGTTTGAAAGGCAGAAAGTTTTTCATACTGCATGCTGCAAACAGAAGACAAGTCCCAAGGAAACGTACAGTCCTCCTAGGTTCTCAATTCAGTCCTGCAGAAGTTTGACTGAATTTCTAAAATAGACCTTCTGCTTCTACAGTTTCTACCATAATCAAGGACAAAGCCACCTTTTTTGCATTCACAGTAACATCCATTATTTATCACTTAGATGTACAGTGACATGAATTTTGACTGAAAATATTTTGTTGGTTCATCATCAGGAAGTGAAGAGAAAATTATGATAATCTGCAGGTATGGTTAAAGGAGACTCCAGACCTTGGGGTTTTAGGTAAGTTTGCAAAGGCGTATTAGTGAGGAGTGTACTACATAACCCATCTAAATAATCACTCTTCACTCTTCTGCCAAAGGAAAGATTCTCATCCAAACAGTTTGGTGGTTTTTGTTGAGTTTTTTAAACATATCAAGTATAATTACAAGATGACTATATGGGTCATTTATAAAGCCAAACAACAAGACCAGAACTCTCATAATGTGAAATGACCAGCTAATTACAAGACTGGTTTAAATTATGTTCCTAGGTATTACTTGTTCTTTCCAAAATTGGCTGGATATCTGTACTCTTTATTCAGCCCCAAAGACCAATTTCATTCTTGCAAACATATTGCACATTTAAAATGTAGCAAGGTTTAAATCATCCAAGCTTATTGTTTTAACTTCCAGCATTTCATTATTCTACTTAATGGTTTGCACATTGTTTTACACAAGTACAATATAATTTTATTGCATGATGTCACAAAAAAAAAAAAAAAAAAAAAAAAGGAAAAAAAAAAAAATCCATATCCCATTTTCTTCCAAAAGAGACAAGAAGTGATGGGACGGGAGACCTAAAGTACAGAGATATTTTGCCTACAGACAGGAAAAGCTGAAAGTTGTTCAACATATGCTTAATTGGGAAGATACATGCTCAGAGTATTAGCAACACATATACATCTGAATTAGTCCGCCCCTCAAGATTGCATTGGCAGAAATATAAAGAAACTGAGCCAGCCCAATCTTTCTCTCATTGTAGTCAGCTGGAACATTGACAGTTTTGACTGGGCCAAGAGAAGGCACTAATTTAAGCCCTGTGGCTTCTGCGCTGGAGCAGGTTTTGTAGCTGGGGATCACAGCTTTGATAGACTTATCCAGGAGGGTAAGGTACTAAGTGCGCCAGGTGGTCTCTCAAAACACAGAGGAATCACAGAATCACAGACCATGCTGAGCTGGAAGGGACTCGTAACAATCAGTGAGTCCAACCCTTAGCCTTGCACAGGACCATCCCCAAGAGTCACACCATGTACCTGAGAGTATCATCCAAATGCTTCTTGAACTCTCTCAGGTTTGGTGCTGTGACCACATCCCTGGAAAGCCTGTTCCAGTACCCAAGCACCCTCTGGGTGAAGAACCCTGCAGTCTCGCACACAGCTTCCTTCTCTCACTGAGGAATCAGGTGGGGGCCAATCACCTGGGGGCCAAGAACCACAACAGAACAGTTTATTTCTTTATCTCTAGGACTGGAGGGGCCACTGGATAAAGAGATGGAAACAAGAGGACCCACAAGGAGTGGAAAGCATTCTGATGGTTGCCCCTGCAAAGTGTAGATATTTGCCCTTAGCATTAGGAGCTCAATGAGGGATTAAAAAAATATTTCAAATTTTTCTTTTGTGTGCAATACAAAAATTGCTTTTCCACAAAAATATTTTTACCAAATATTTCTATTAAACATATCCAGTGAAGCATTGTATCTGAAAAGCTGTTTAAGGATGGGTACTTCCCAAGTGCCCTCAGTTGCTCCTGCTCTACTTGCCTTGACCTGTTGCACTATGTTATAAGATATCAAACTGCCATCATGTTCCATTTTAGAAGTGATTACACTTCCTTGGTGGGCAAAGTTGCTGCTTGCTGAGTTCTTGTGAGGTTTGATTAATTAGTGTTTATGAAGTGCTTTGAAATTCTTGCATGAATGATGTTACAGAAACACTGAATATTGCTGGTGCTATACAGGCAGGTACATGATTAAAGATTTGATGTTGCAAGGTGTGGCTGGGCCTTACCTTCTCCTTGGGAACATGTTCTGGTTTCCTCTGAATTCCCTCTGGCAAGCTAGTTCAGTCTTCCAACCAAACCAAAGCAAAACACTTCAATCGTCCTAGGGAAGGGAAAAATAATAAAAAAAAGATTAGATGAAGGGCATTTCTGAGAACTCATTGCCGGTCTAGGATACTGCACCTCTAGGTGGTCTGATAAACTTCAAGGGCACCTTGGTTATTAAGTTTATTCAGACTAACTGCATTTTATTCAAACTGTTGTGGTTTTTTGTTTTTTTAGTCAAGTAGATCTCTTTTAATTGCTTTCTCCTCTGGGTATTTTACGAAGACACCTGACTGCCTGTTAAAGCATCTTCCATAAGCACCTTTATCTGTGATATCCTCTCTTTGGCTGGAGAGACACACCTATCCCCTTCCCTGATCTCTCTTGCCCAAAGGGAGCTGTTAACACATTGTATCCCTTTTCATAATTTCTGACTGTGAACCCACCGCTCCCGTCCGCTCTGGGAAATGCAACTCCCCACAGGTGATTCATTCTCGGCCAAGGCAGGAAGCTTGGGTTCAACCCATGATCAGCCTTGAAAGACACAAGCTGAAGAGAATTATTGCACAGACTTACTTGTTTAAAGATTTGTCCAACTTGCTCATCGCTGCCATACTTGGCTGTGGCTATTACCACACTGTTGTGGCCCTTCAAGAACGTGCTGCTTCATAAAGCAAAGGCCAGGATTCCTGCCCAACGCACAGGTGCCTGGTGCCATTTGAGACACCATAAGGCATCCAGGGCTTCTGCACAGGAATAGCAGAGATGACGCAGGACCTAAAGTAGACTGACACTCCACCAGGGTAGCAAATGGATGCCAGCCAGGCTACTCTGCAATAGCTAAAACAACCCTAAATGTCAATGATGGAGCCACCAAGTTCTCCCTGTACTGTTCAACTTCTCTGTTTTGTATTACTGTTGAGGCCACTCAAAGGGATCGGTCATATTAATCTTTTTTGCTGATCACACACTTCAGGTACTTTTTGTCTTGCTTACATTAACCTAGCAGACTATGATCTCCTGGTGCTATCCTTGATTCAAGTCAGAGCATGGTATCTTGAGTTTCACTTTTCCTGCTTGTTCTACTCATTTCACATCCTACACCCAGTATTTTTTGTTGTTGTTACTTTTCATAATAACTTAGTTGCTAATTTCATACATACCTTCCTGCATACAGTAACCTCTGGGGTTTTGGTCCTTTGCACTTGCTTAGCTTCCTAAAAACTGTAAAGAAAAAATATTTGGTTCGTCCCAGACATTAGCAGACAAACTTACCTAGGGTGCAAGGCCAGAGTCTGACTCTATTTAAATCATAGGAACATTTAGCATTTAAGAGCTTCAAAATAACAAAGCTAAACACCCTTATTATCTATCTAACACTGCCATCAGTTTCCTGGCTGCTGTCAAGGCTGACAACATCTTCCTATCCTGTTGTGTATTTTCAGGAACATAAATCTTATGCAGAAGTTTTTAAAAGTAGCAAATTTTTCAAATGCTTAAATGAAGAGTATGAGGAACCCCTTGTTTAGTCACAGCGAGTGAGTTATCTCACATTTCAAAATCTGTACCTTCAGTTTTTTGATCATTGTTCTTGTCTGTGCAGTTTCCCAAAACTGGGTTATTAATCTACTGCCATAAAGTCTCTTTCACTAGAAATGAACAAGTCTGTTCTGACCTTTTCCTAGTGTTGGGCTGGAATTCCATGCGGTGTTTCTTGTCAATCACTATATTCTTTGCCAGCTTGCACTGTTCCATATATGCTTTCAACTGGGTATTCATGCCTGGCCTGTAGTTACATTTCCTGGCTCATCTCAGGCATGTCTCTATCCCCAGGTGTGAAATATGTATCCACTGCATGATGCCAGCTCTTAAATCTCCTGGGATTACTGCTCAGCTCCATTTAAAACAAAATCCATGCACTTCTTCATTCACTTCCTGGGGGTGGGCACAACATTCCATGGCATTCACTGCTTTCTGTCCGGCTGACCATGGATTGCACATCCCTTTCCTGCCTGTCACACACTATGCTGTTTTGTCAGACTGCCTTCAATGAATGCATTTGAAGAAGCAGAATCAGTAGTAGATTTTTACCTCATTGTTTCCCCTTCCTGGATATACAAGAACTTCATCAGTAAACACTGCAGTTTGCATCTTTACACCAGAGCTGTTTCTACTCCCCTTTCTCAGACACTCCCGTGCTGGTGCTTCAGGTGCATATAATGCTTTAGAAAAACTTACATTCTCTCGATGCCTGTTCTTTCTAATATTTGAGTATTCTCATAAGATTCTATATTGATTTCAGTGGTCAAGAGAAGTCCAATGTCATAGATCCATAGCTGAGTTCACTCTCAGTTTGCCTTCATTCAGCCCAATGTTTTATCCCCAGCACCAATCTAGAAAAGTTATCACAAGTAAATATCACGGTCATTCTTGCCTATTATTTTACATTTATTTCCCATAATAAAGATGGCCTCAGCAACAATGTTGGCAGCTAGGGGCACAGTATGCAGTTAATATCAAAGGTCTAGGATCTAGAACTTGGGTAATCACTTGTGCTCATCAATACCTACTAGAAGGTGTGGCAAAGGTTGTCAGGGAGCTGAATAGCTCTTCCTCTTCAGCATGCAACAGTTATTAATTCTTTGATTTCCTTCTTAATTCTTTAGCCACCTACTCCATAATGACAGGATATACCCACACAGAAAATAATCTATGTAAAAAAGGACACAGATGGGAGTGGACAGAATGGAGATGTACACCTGGTCCAAGCCAAGTAATTACTCCTACTTTGCCAATTAAAATCGCATTGCCATTTTTGCTGGTTCAACAGTAAGAATCTATTTTACATTTAGCTCTGTGCTTCAGAGCAGATGTGTTCTTTCTTACTTTTTAAACTGTCACCTTTCCTTCAACCTAAGCTTAGGTTAATAAACTGTACATCAAGAACTGCTTAAAAGCTGGCTTCACAGAATGGTGACTGATGAGGGAATTGCTTTTAATTACTGTACAAGTGAGTAGATAAAAATCACAGTCCTAATAATCAGCTCCAGAAACTGACAGCAGTGAAGTCTCACATTTCAAATGTGGATTATTTTTTCTTTCAGCATTCAGCTACAGAAGGCAAATGTTAGTGATTGGATCATCTTCTGTAAGCAAGCCAAAGTTATGTGTAACATTTTTGGATGCTAACAGGACACAGTTCTGGCAGAACAGAAATAAGGGTAACATTAAAGATTAGAGTAAGCTTGGAAAGGAACTTTCCAGACTTTCAGAAGAACAATAATCTCACCTACATCTTTTGCTAGACCCTTTTAAGCTCCAAGGACAGAAAAAGCAAACAACCTGGTTGCATAGATATCAAGAGTCAGAAAGAGCATGAGGCTTCCCAGATTGCCTTCAAAACCAGCAGCATTTGGCCCATCACCATCCACACCAGGCTAATGTATTTTTAACAACTCGCCTCCTGAAGAGATACTGCAGGCCATGAGATGTAAATTAGCCAGCCAGAACTGAGTGAGTTTGTGCTGTGAGAAATTTCAGGGGAAAATGAAATAAATGAAAGTAGGATTACAAACGGGGTTCAGCGCTCTGGTGAGAGGAGAAAAATGTGCTCACAAAGCCCAGTAAAACTTTCTTTTTCTGGTTTATTAGGTGTTTGCAAAAAAGTCTCAGTTGCAAAGTACGACATGTTCTTTTTCTGAAGACTCATCTACAGCACGGAGGCTCTGATAAATCAGCTGCTTTATTTTTCAGCCAACCACGCAGTGTATGGGAAGCTGAGGTTTGTATTACGGCTTTGTTAAAACATTAGATGTTGCCTGAAAGCTGCCACGTGAACTCCATTTTGAATGTATTTCAATGCAGGTTTTTACAATAGCAAAAATAAACACTTAGCAGCTCAGGAAACCAGGATCTAAAATACTGTGGACATGGATTTGTTTATTTGTTGCTTTCCTGCTATAGATCAGCCTGTCAGGATACCTCCTTCATGTAAATATTTAAGACCTACAACAAAAAAATTCTGATAGGAAAAAAATTAAGGAGAGAGGAAAAGGAGGATGCAGTTTATTTAAAACAAAACAAACAAAAAACCCTAAACCAAATCATAGATGTATCTCTCTTTGGATCTGTCAAGTGTATTCTTTGATGAAAAGGGAAAATATTCTGATTGTAAAGTTGTTGCATGTAGTGAATGGCCTTTAGTTTCTTGAAACCACATGTTCTATGGATCCTAAGTTACCATATTCCTTTTTGACTTTTTTTAATGGGGCAATAATGTAGCTCTCAAAAGTCAACATGAGAAACTGAAAATCCAGTATTTGAGAACTAGAGAAGTTCAGAATAGTAGTCATCTGGAAGTCTCCTCTTTTCATGTCGGTAAAGTATAATGTTACTTCACGCCATTTGGCTGCAAATGTAAATTACACCTTTTTTCAGTTGTTAGGACAGGATAGAAAACCACATAATTCTAATGAGTCATAAATGTTTCACCATTTTTTTCTTCATTTAATTCATATGGTGCCAACACCTGTGAAAACAATCAGCATCATAGCTGTGTGCTCTACTTAAATTTGCTTTAGGGTATGCTTGAGTAAAAGCTTTTATATCTCATTTCTCTACATTATTAACAACATGATGTCCTGAATCATTCTTTAATTTAAGTATGCTCATTTCATTCTCAGCCATTTTATTAGGACTAGAAAAAGTGCTCAAAGACTATGACAGTCTTAAAACAGACACACACACCCCCACCCATTCCTGATTCTTACTGTAACAAAATATCTATAACAACATCTTCACATTATTTTTTATGAGCTTTGGCAGTTTTGCACCTTGAA
Organism: Pitta sordida; assembly: GCA_013390025.1. Classification (NCBI taxonomy): domain Eukaryota; kingdom Metazoa; phylum Chordata; class Aves; order Passeriformes; family Pittidae; genus Pitta; species Pitta sordida. The sequence goes on from WEKX01018784.1 coordinate 122,066, forward strand.
TTACGAATCTAAACTGTTGGTACAAGAACCATACTACAAAGCTTTCCCCCAAAAGGCTTTGCAGCCGTTGCTCTAAGGTGAGTTTCTTTCACGAGAGAGACATCTGCACTGATCCGAATTTTAAGGTACGTATTGCCGAAGAAAAGCACATCTTGTTCAGCAATGGGAAGAGAGCAGTGGTGGGAAGCCTAGTTCTGGAGTCACTAGATGGTGCCAGAGAGGAATACACAATGGTGACTGCTGTATTGCTACAGTTACAGCTGGGCAATGGGGTGGTTAAGCTAACCAACAGCAGAAGTGCTCAAGATCAAGCACAGGATTTTCAAGAATATACTAGGAGAGAGACTTAAAAACCTACTTCAGCGTCAGAAGAAACAACACAGTGACTGGAAGACACAGAGAAAAGCCTAAATCCTATTGGTCAGGTCTCTGACCACCTTGGGAACCCTTGGTAACTCCACCTGGCATCTACACAGCCCTAAATTACTTCCAACTGAACAATTTGCAAAGGGCTTTTACCTACAATTTTACAACATAAGTGAAGGAGATACTAAGCTCCCCCTATATTTCCACAGCATTGTGGCTCAAACTTCTATAAAATTCCCCATCTAAACCTATGCAACACAAAGGTACAGAGACTATGCTATTTCCCAAAGAGATCCTTTCCCAAAATTCACAGAATATTCTGAGTTGGAAAGGAACCCACAAGGAACATCGAGTCAAACCCTTAAACGGCACCCCTGCCTCCCCGGCAGGAATCAAACCCTGATCTCCCACATGAGAGGCAGGGACACTCACCACTAAAATGTACATTCCAATGTTAAATAGCACATTAGAAGTAACAATATAGCACATTAGAAGAGCCAATTTATAATCAGAAAGCAGGCCAGAACTGAAAAACGCTTTATGCAAAATGTTTGCCGTTGTGATTCATTGCAATAACTCCCTTGAAATCAGAGATGGGGACATACTCCTAGTCACTTAAACTACCTAGCTCAAATCCTGACAGTAGTGCAGGTTTCAGAAAGGTCTTCAGTAAGGACTCAGACTGTGACAGCAACTGAAGTCAACCAAGCAAGTCAACGTAAAGCTTCTGAACTGCAGCTTTCCATCTGCACTGAAGCAAGGTCTCACCTGCATCCATGAGGATATAAAGGCTGAGCTGACCACTCCTTTCCATGCCTATAGAATTTCAAGACTTAATCTGAGGTAATTAAAAATAAGTGGTCTGCAAATAATTTAAAATACAGTTATTCCAGTAACCTGCACATTTTTATGTAGAGCATCACATTAAAAAAAAAAAAAGGCAGCGCTCTGTCCTCAGTTTCTTAATGTATAATAATCTATGCCTGTGACTACTCACTAATGCCCTCACTGACAGTTTGCACAAAATATACCAATAAGCACCAGTCAGAGGATGAGCTTTCTTTTTTCTTTGCTTCTCTTCAGACTTCTTGGCATTGTAAGGTCTTCCACACAGACATGTGACTTTGGGGAAGTGGAGGAAAGTATGAAAACCAGTCCTACTCACAGAACACCTGTGTGCACATCTATTAATTTACAACAGCATGCATCAGACTCAGTGTCATTCAGCACTGGATGTGAACACATGACTAGATGAGACCAAATATCAGCCAAACCTTTCTCTATATATTTCAATGCTCTCCATTTACTGGGACCAAAAATCAACTACTTCCATTTTCACCTTTTTCTAACTTTCTTCCTCTACCAGATTTCACTCTGAAAGCCTAAATAAAAATACTTGTGATTTAGGCAGAAACTATCTTCACCTTTATAGGAAAGACGTTGCCCTTGCCAAATCCATTCAAAAGGCCACTCTGCATAGCAGGGCTGTGCTTATTTTAGATTTTTTAATTCTCAGTAGTTTACTCAGCTAAATATCTTTTTAATTTGAATTACTGCTAGGTTGTTTAGAAAATATGAAAGAAATATATTTTAAAATTTCACTGAAATTCTTGTCCATGTTCTTGAAGACATACAGACTTCCTGACCAATATGGTACCCATGAGATGCAGCATTTTCCACGCATTCTTAACTTTGAAATGGAACAGGAAGAAAATATTTACACTGGCTGTAACTTAATTTAATGAAATAAATTAATTAAAACATAAAATCTCTCTCAAGTTAGGAGGTCCTGAAGCAAAGAACAGGAGAGAATGAGACTTATTTTTCTTTCTCAATAAAACGGATCTGTTATTGAAATGCTCATTTGCCTGACTGTGAGCTGCAAATCTTTTATAGTTTCAGCTCTTCCACTGTGAGGGCAGCTTCTGTGCTATGAACTTTAGGAGGACGGTCTTGAAATGTTATTAATGAGAACTTAGTGTATACTTCATATTTGATGTAGGTGCACTCTGCCTCCTAATGGAAGTCGCATGTGTTTTTCTCCCAAGTATGCACCGGTAAGTAATGACCCATCATCAGGCAGTGACTGATGACAATTGATCATATGGCCATCTACAGCAGCAAGAAATTAGAGTAATCTCTCAAGAGAATAATCAGAGAACAATTTTCCAGGATCATTACTAGCAAAGAAGCTTGCTGAAGAAGAAAACAGTCTTAGTCTTCACTCTCCTTTCTCCTCTGGATTTCATTTTATACATAAGGTTGACATTTCTTTTTAGAAATTTTCATGAGGCAGACTGAAATGTTAAGGGGATTAAGGAATGGGAGACAGTCTTTCACCTCCAAGTCTTCAGTTTAAATCCGGCTTAGGTTAGTAATGAACAAGAAGTATTTACCATTGCTGTTCACTGCCTGTGCAAAATGGATTGGTGGTTCTGGCTCAATTCCTAGCAATAAATGTGCATGCCACAACTGGCAACTCTGTTGCCATGCTCAGTAGACAGTGCCAAGAATTAAATGAAGCGGGAAGGAAAGTTACCTCTCCCCCACTAAAGGCCAGGGTGGAGGCACACTGGCAGGAGAAGCTTTTGCTGCTGCCCGAGCAGGACTGTGCCACAATCTAGTACAAAGATGTGAGTAATGTGACTGTCAAATTAGTACCATTTTCAGGAGCTGAATTCACTCATTTTCTGACAAATAATTAAAAAAAAAATCAGGTGTTGTCTAGTGTGGGGCAGATTAATGACTCAGACTGGGCCATGTTGTTCCCTATGCTAAAATACAGATTAACCTGCCATTATAAAGAGATTGAAACTCAGTGTAAATGCAATGGATTGCCACTACATAAGGCTTCCTTGTCAGGGACAATGCCCTAGGACAGAAAAAATAGTCAGGACCTTTTTTTCCCCAGCAGTCACATGAGAGATCATTTCTCAGTCTAGGAGACTGACTCATTGACACCAGAAGCCACTAGACCTGGAAGTTTGTTTTTCCTTAAACGATAAACTGGAATAAATGGAGTCAACCACCCACACAGAGCAGCAGAAGGAAGCAGAGCACACCTCATTTTTAATCTGGCCAATACTGGGGAAAAAAGTTGCTAATACAAACTAAATGATACCACCACACTGCTGTGCTGTGGCCATCAGCACCATCAACAGGAAAGGTACCAAACATCCTTGCACATGAACTTGGCAAGAACAGAATGCAACCTAGGCCTTAAATCTTGGAGTGATTTTAACATTGGGCAGTGCTGAATAAAAAATGCATGAATTTCATTGTAAAAATAGCATGATGGGTCAAGAGAATAATGATCTCAGTCTACGCAGCAAGATGAATTTATGGTAACGTCATTTTTTTTATTTCATAGGATATTCACTATGGACCCTACAATTTCCACGGGTTTGAACACTTATCCATATTTTATTATAATATTATAATTTAAATACTTATCCATATTTTATTACCACGGTAAACATAATTATCACAGCATCTTCATGCTGAAAGTGATTGATAGATTTTTCCTACTTTCTTGTCAAGATGCTCATGTTCACTGTACTCAGCCATCAGACCAACCCAAAGACTGATGACTGTGCTAGCCTATTAATAAAAGTCTATTACAGTGCATTGATGCTACTTCTCTCAAACAATATTAATGCAAGCCCTGTGGCAAGAGGCATATTTTTAACTTGCAACAATACAACGAAGCCTATTTCAATACAATTACTTACCTTTTCACATTTTACTCAAACTGTCCATTCTTAGTCATAAAGAACAATCACAACGTTTTTAACTGCTTATTTTCCGTTACTTTAAAAACATGTTTTTCACCCAACCCAACGTTACAAAACCAATTGGTAATTTTCAGTATCTGAACTTAAGACTGATGAAATAGAGACAATATAAAGTGCAGACAATTTTTGTGAAAGGCTGAGTAGCTACCTTTCAAAAATAAAAGAATCACAAGTTGACAACTCAGAAACTGAACGACTCAAGACCCATCATTGATTGTGAAGATCTCATGTTAGAGTTCAACTGGCAGCAGGCAATGAATAAAATGTATTTCCCCAAATAATATTAGATAAAAAAAGTAAAATTATAAAAAACCACTAACCTTAAACATGGTCAATGTGCTAAATGCAATATGCTGTCAAATTTGGTTTTCTTTTTATCAGGTAGGACATTGTATTTTTCTAAAAGTGCTCTAAGATGAACTTGTTGCCTTCTGTCGCTGGAATTTTGGCTTGATTCTGTGACATTCGAACTGAAATATGTTGATCCTGCTAAATAAGCCGAATTGGTAACAGTTAAGATACCTTCAATATTTCTAGATGGGGTGGAGAGGGGGAGGAATCAGCCTGCAAGTGAGGAAAACAACAAATGGATAAAACATACTGATCTCTAATGTCACTCGACTATTTTTTAAGTAGAATTTGAATTAGCCTCTAATTCTAGAGCTTCCATAGTAACTTAATGGTATTTTAAGTAGATGAACCTAGAAAACAGTACATCTTCGTACTCTGTCCATCAAAATAGTAACAAATAGTTTAAACAATAGTTTAAGAATTAGGGCAATACTTTTGTTTTCTTTAGAGAAAATACTTATCTTTCAGCATTTAAGCATATGCTTAATTGTTTCACTGTGAACCAATAACCTTATAAAACTCTGCAAGGTCTTTATATGAAATAACATAAGTTCTTCTGTTTGCAAAACACATGTAATTTTCCAGGGAATCTAGGTTCACAGTCTGACTTACCATGCCTAGATCCTCAGCCTACAGGAACAGCTGGTGCTCCACTGACTTTAACTGGGGCTAAAACGTATTGAAGATAAGCCTGAGGACCCCAAACAATGCTGTTAGCTGAAATGGCTCTCAAAGGCTGAAGACTTGGAACTGAGTCAGATAGGTTGTGCTGGATTCAGTGATAATGGCTTAAGAGGTTACCTCTCCCAGCTGTTTGCAGCAGTCTCCCACCAGAAGCTGAAACAGAGCCATCAAAAAGCGACATGGTCCAGCCCTCATCCATAGAGCTCTGAACCAGCACATTAATTTTAACTGCCAATGGTCTGAAAACTGTAACAGTTGATAAACTGGCACTTGTTTACATCTGCTGCCTCCACGAGCAGGGTGGAAGACTGGGGCAAAGTGGCAGCACAGACATTAAGGGCAGTAACCCCTTCCTCCACCCTAACAAAATTAATTGCACTTGTTTGCCAGAGCCTTAATCTGCCCAGAGTGGAACAGTATGCTGAAATAAGCAACTCCATTTAACTTCATTTGGGGGTGAATAGAGAGCAAGGATTTTCTACATTTCATGAGGCAGTGAATGGCAAAGAATTAGTGTATATACAGTACCCCTTGTAATTTTAATTCACATTGCCCCCTCTCAGTGAATAAATCTTGTTAAACCCTATCCTCTCGGAGACCATCTGGATGAAAACTATTCAGGAAATGTCACCATTGGTACAAGAACTTAAATCTCACCATAAATCTCAGCATGTCAAAGCCAAGCATGCATGCCTTAAAGAAACTTTGCAGCTGTGACTTGCTCGGAGTTACAGACGTGTGTGCACACAGTGCCTCCCAAGAAACACAGTGCTACATTTCAGTAGATCTTAAAAACAAATGAAAGCAAACTCAGGGATTTTCTCATTTTCAGATCACTTTGACATATTTTTAAATAAAAGAAATAAAATAGTTTAATAAAAGCTACATGAAATATATTACCCTATTAGAACTGTTCCGGTTCAAATGATCTCTACCCTCATCCTTATCTTTCCCTGATTAGTTTTCCCTCTCTTCCAAGTTACATGTGCTAATGTGGCAACCTATGCTAAAAATCAGAAATCATGATTACTTTGCTCTGTAATCTGATTGCCTGTATAGTTAGACACCTGCCTTCCTGGCAAATTTCTTTATGGTAACAGGGTATGAACAGGTTGGCCTTTTAAATGCCAGATACAGTCAAAACAGCTTTGATCCAGGCTCAGTGAGAACGCTACTCTTATCCAACAGCTCATATTCTCCTCTCTCTCCACCTCAAACCTAGCATAACTGTTTTTATAGAAAAGGATTTCACATTTAGTTCACGGATTTCAAAATATGTCAAAGCATCATGCAAAATTTACATAACAATCTATCCAGTAAGTGAAAAAAAGAGAAAAGTAACGAAGAGAGTTAATCTAGGCTCAATCTAGGCTTTGACAAAAATATTTTGGGGGATGAATGCAAGTTTGGCGAAACAAAATGTTCTGTAAATTTGCTTCATTTTCACTGGTTTCCATAAATAAAAAAAAAAAAAAAGGCAAATATTTGAAAAGGACTGAAATTATTCACTTTTGGTAATTTTGAAGAATCATTTCTGAAAAAAAATCAAAAGGAACTTGTTCAGAATCTTTTTCAGGTAAGGAAAAAAGTACTAAATATAAATAAATCTCAAGCAGAGCATTTAATTGCCATTTATGCAAAACATTTTACTTGACTGAAACTGAAATATTTTCAGTTTTCTGAATTCTGAAAAATTTTCACCAGAACTGCCAGGCAACTTAAAAATTATACAAGTATCTTAGCCAGGAAGGTCAACCATGTCCTGGGGGGCATCAGGCAAAGCAACACCAGTCAGTCGAGGAAGGGGATTGTCCCTCTCTGCTCTGCACTGGTGTGGCCTCACCTTGAGTATTGTGGGGAGTTTTGGCCCCTGCAATATAAAAAAGATATTAAACTCTTAGAGAGTTTCCTAGGAAGAACCTTATGAGGTGAAGGCCTCTGAGGGGAAGCAATATGAGGAACAGCTGAGATCACTTGCACTGTTCAGCATGGAGAAGAAAAGACTGAGGGAATACCTCATTGCAGTTACAACTTCCTCGTGAATAGAAAAGGAGGGACAGGCACTGATCTCTTCCCTGTGGTCATCAGTGACAGGACCTGAGGGAATGGCCTGAGGTTGTGTCAGGGAAGGTTTGAGTTGGGTAGTAGTAAAAGGTTCTTCACCCCGAGGGTGGTTGGCTCTCCAGGGAAGTGGTCATAGCATGAAACCTGAGGGAGTTCAAGAAGCATTTGGATGATAATCTCAGGCACATGGTGTGACTCTTGGGGATGGTCCTGAGCCAGGCCAGAAGTTGGACTCAATGATCCTTATAGGTTCCTTCCAACTCAGCATATTATGTGATTCTGTAAAAAGCAATGCTGTCTGGGCCTCAGTACAGGGACTTCAGCATATGGTTGTATAAAAACCATAGAATGAACCAGTTGTATCCCCCATAAATTGCTAGTTCAGAATGAAAGCTGCTCAGCAATGTTTTGTTTACATGCAAGGTGTATCGTTTCTTCTTTTTAAAGCTATACTCCATGCTGTGCTCTAATTCCACCCACATGACTTTCTGGGCCAAACTGGGGAATTACATTTCGAAGGGGTACTGTTTTTCTCTGCCTGCATAATCAATGGATGAAGACACGTGGGCTGAATTACCCTCTGGAGCTGCATATCATTTTCCACCATCAAGGGGGAAACTTGGGTGATTAGGTACTAACTTAGATGCCACAGCAATATGCTTGTAGTCATGTGGCTAAAATCCAGGAGCAATTGTGCTTCTTCGCCTGTCCTAAATTGGTGCATGCTGTTGCTTCACATTGCAAAACAAACAGAAAATACTGGTAGTCTTCATGGAAGTGATAAAAGTTAGTGCTTTGGATCTAAACATAGATTACTATTATTATTTCAGGAATCCAGCCTGTTTCATAAGTCCTTTAACTCCAATTTTTCAACTGTGCAGAGCTCTGTAACTGAACATACTGTGTAAGATTATTTCCACTTTTCATGGAAGCTTCACCCAGAGCTAGCCACTACTGGAAGCAGAAGAGTAAATTTGCAAGGCCAACTTGCTGCTCTGGTAAAGTAAATCAGTTGTTCCTATGGCAATGAGCATACAGAGGGTTTTTTTAATGTGTGGTAGAGGGAAAGGATGACTCAAGCTGACTTTCACAGGTGAAGTTCAGATGAGTTCAGATCTATTCAATCCTTCTTGATATTTCCATATGCTTGACTCAGGTCCAAACATTTAATCGTCATCTCCAAACAAAAACTTCCAATGAAAAAGCAGAAGAGGGAATTGTGAACTCTGCACTAAGGACTTGAGCACTTTTTTTTTTTTTTAATAATCTGTCATTTGTACTTTTTCATACTAAAGGTGACAGTCTAATTCACATATGACCAACACCCATAAATCATGTTGGGGGGAGGAAATATTCATAAATCCATATCAAACAGCACCCAAATTATGACAAATGACATGGCAGTCATAAAATTGCACAAGCACAACTCACCAAGTCATTAATTTCATGGCCGTGGAAAATAAACAGACACATTTTTTTCGCAGCCCTAATAAATTTTAAAAAACTCAAAGAATGGTCCATCTGCTTCGAATAATTTTTAATTTCCTATTCTGTCTCGTTCCCATTAGCTATTCCACTGAGATATTTGCTAAATTCTTTCATTTGCCTCCTCCCATCTGTATTCAATTACTCTATTCCCAAATAGAGTTAGTTTTTCTTTCTCCTAAGTGCAGTACAAAATATCCCCACCTGTACCTTAAAGCAAATGTTATGTGTGTTTTATTATCTGTTAGACTCTATGAGTCATTCTAACTCGATTGCCTGTGCTGAAAGACTTGGAGGGCAATCTGATTTTGATGTTTTCTGGCTTTGGCGAAAACCACCTGCCTGATTCTCATAGCTAATCTATTAACTTGGTAAATGCCTCAACAGATGTTCTAGAATCAGCTAGGGATCAGAGTCTGTCCTCGTGACAGCGTCCGCTTGTAAGCTTGAAATATTTAAATGTTCAGAGATCAGAGGCCAATGATGTGTTTTGGGTACAAGCTTTCACTAAATCATATTTTTTCAGGCAGTCCCTAGAGTGCATTCCACATACAATAAGTGGCTGGAGCATTCTGACTGAGCAGGTCAACAATACAGGCCTCCTTGAACTTTGAGGGGACATGAATTTCAAGGCAGCATTGGCTTCTTTTATTGAAAAATGGAACAAATTTTAGGCTGTGCCAAAGCTGTTCCGTTTTAAGCTACGTCTTCTTTTCCAGTTCCTTTATTTCTTCTTAGTGAAGCCAATTAAGAAAGTATACGTTTTGGCTTTGAAAGCTGCCTTTCCAAGGATAACTTAATGTCTCCAAGGAACCTGTTCAAAGCCATCATCTTGTGTTTGGGTCAACACTGCTCTGCATGATTCACTTACTGTGTTCCTGATCCTCTACTTTGTTACATTGGGTTTAATCCAGGGTTGCTCCACTGACTGTAAGCCATTTCACTCTATAACAGCCCCCGAGGATGCATAGACTGGCTGGAATCACCAGAGCAGAGCAGTCCCTTGAGTAGGCTTTACTCCTCTCATAGGAAGGGTGGGATAGATGCATGACATCAGTGTCAAGCTCATGTGAACTCAGATTTTGCAGGTTAAGGAACTTTCTATCCAGCTTGCACCACCAGAGCTACAGAAAGAAGAGAAAGGCTCACAACACAGAAAACCCTGCAGCCACTGCTGGGCCCACTCTGCTATAAGAAATTGCTTCTTGACAATCAAAACTGGACTTGAGAGGCTAAAAAAGTTGATTACTTTTATGAGCTTTTATATAACCTTGTTTTTTGTAAGAAATGCTCAGGCTTGTGATAAAATATCCCAAATGTTTCAAATTGAAATGGCTGCAATCTTCACTGCAAAAAATTTTCTGATTGAGATGACATAAAAGACAGAACAAACAGAAAATAGGAGACCATCCCCTGATTTTCACTCATCATTTGACTCTGGTCTCTTCACTTACCTTTTCTTTACCTCCTTTCATCTGCTAAATAAGTTTCATTAATGCAAACTTATTTTGTTGTTTTCAAGTTTAATTACTTAATGTATGTGAAGTGTTTTGAGATCAAAACAGTATTATTAACAATGTATTCAAAATCTCACCTCTGTTTTTATTTGCTCTTGGAGGTTTCACAAGAAGGTTTTCACTGTTCCACATTTTCAACAGTCCTTAAAAGCAGCTCTACTGTTAAAGCTCTCACATCAGTGATCAGCAGATGGAGTTGGAGGAGTGAGAAGGGAAATTACTGATTCATACTTTTATTGCTGTTCCACATGCGGCTTTCTAGAAAGCAGAAAATATGAAGGGAGAGTTGATAACTAATACTTAATCATTTAAAGGAAGACATGGAAAGTACAGAGAATTGCTCATGTGTTGTCTGAAATTATTGCATTTTTCAAAAGCACTCTTTTGGGGAAGCCATCAGATTGGCCTTCAAGCCTGATAAGATCTGGAGAAAAGTTCTAAATGTCAGATAAAGAAGAAGAAAGAAGGATGGATGACTAGAAACAGTGTTCCCATCTGAGGATCTATGTCAAGAAGCTTCATTAAGGAGGAAACAGGTATTTTCTACCAGTAAACAAATGTGGAAGAATTTTTCTTATCTTCTAGAAATAGTTTCTTCCTTCAGTTTTCAGACTGTATTTTCCTCCCCTGTCACTGAGAGATTTTAAAAAATTGAACAGGTTACTGGGAAGATACAATAATCAAGTCTGATTTTTAAAGTATAATCCCTGAAAAAAAATTCCTTTTATAAATTAGGCAGATATAAAATCATGATATGCTGTGTTGGAAGGGACCCATCAAGTGTGACTCCTGGCCATGCACAAGACACCCCAAGAATCACCATATACCAGAGAAAATTGTGCAAACGTTTCTTGAACTCTGTCAGGCTTGGTGATGTGACCACTCCCTTGGGGAGCCTGTTCCCATGCCCAGACACCCTCAGGATGAAGAACTTTTTCTTGACATCTGTCGTGGTTTGACCCTGGCTGGATGCCAGAGACCCACCCCAACTTCTCCTGAAGGAGAGAAACTGGAGAATAAACCTGGTTACAGGCAAAAACAAGGCAAAACTATAAGTAAAGAACATAAAGGGTTTATTTTCTAACTAACAAGATCAGAACTGCAAGGGAAGCATCATTTAGAAGGCAACCTTTCTCCCCATACGCCTCCTTCTCTTACAATAGATGTAATATTCTCTTTTCCACCAGGAGAAAAAGGGGGAACANCTCTATCTCTATAACCTTGAAGGCCCTGGCAGCACGGAGAGAGCCCAGGCAAGAACTGAGCTGTTAACCCCCTCGCTACCAGAGCAGCAGAAAACCCCCTAAACCATAACAACATCCAACCCTAAACCCCCCTTGACTCAGCTTCAGGCCATTCCCTTGTGCCCTATCACTAGTCACAAGAGTGAAGAGATCAGTGCCTGCCCCTCCTCTTCCCCTCATGAGGAAGCTGTAGCTGCAGTGAGGTCTCCCCTCTTCCAGGCTGAACAGACCAAATTACCTCAGCCACTCCTCATACAGCTTCCCCTCAAGGCCCTTCACCATCTTCATTGTCCTCCTTTGGACACTCTCTAAGAGCTTAATGTCTTTTTTATATCGTGGTTGCCCAAAACTCCCCACAGTACTTGGGGTGAGGCCACACCAGCTCAGAGTAGACGAGGACAATCCTTTCCTTTGACCAGCTGGCAATGCTGTTCTGATTTCACCCCAGGTATATATGCTCTTCACTTTTTGTCTATTTTGACATTTTCGAAGTGGTATCACCAGAGGTAGATGTGGTATGATCAGCGTTTGTGGCAAATGTAAGCTATTTCTAGTAGCCTGTGCAACCTGGAGGTGATCTCCAGACTCAAGCAAGGTTGCGTGCTTGATAAAGATTTTGGTTTGGGATCTTCTCTAAAGGGGTTTAAAATGAAATTGTTCTCTTTAGAACAGTTTAAAATCTTTTGTCTATATTTTACACATCTTTTCTTCAGTAAACATTTGAAAAGAAAGCTACCTTCTAGATTAACACAAGAAAAAGAATATATTTTTCATTTCATATACATGCAGCCCCATTGACACAAGTTGTGTTGCATTTGTAGATTTTTAGGTACAAAAAGACATACATAAATTATGAACAAACAATAATTCAATGTGATGTTATTATAGTTATCCACACCAGAGGGTGCTAAGATTAAAGAGTTAACATCTGGGGCAATGGGAGCAGATTTGCAGCAAGCAGAGATGGATGTTTGTTGATTCGGGGAGCAATAAAGGCCCTGGTTAACTCTTCATGAATGATAACTCTGCTGGCTTTTTTCCCCTTGAAATTCAGGCTTTTCAATAAGAAAGGAGATACAACATCTAGAACAAAAAAATTTTATGTGGTTTCTTGCATCAATAATTTTACTCAGAAATTGAATTTAACATACACATTAGTAAAAACAAATAAGATCCAACAAGCAAGCAGACTGTGAACCTTCTCCTATACTCCACCTCTTTTTTTCCCCCCAGAAGTCTTAAATCAGCCTCAGGAAGATAAATTTATTTCATGCCAAAACCAAAGTCAAATACTTCTGCCAGTGAAACTGGCTGTTGCTTCAATGAAAATGAGGTATCTAACTGATAGCTTAGCTTCTATTGTGTTACAGTGAAAATACATCCTTGAATTTAGAGCTGTGTAATGACATTATTACATTAAACTTGTTATTTGAAAATAGACAAACAGCTCCAAAAATATCCTGCTACCAGACACATGTTTGGCTTCATCACTTCAGTGATGACTGAACATGTCATTAAGTTCCCCCTCCCTACAGCTACCTAACCATGGGCTTTCACAAACTGTTAAAGCTTTCTTCTGGGCCAGAGCGAAGTAAAAAGAAGGGAAGAAGCAAAAGTTCCAAAGTACATATGCCCAAGGGTGTGGAAAGGTCACAAGTCTGAAAAGGGATTACCAAGTCTTTGGCTAGTGAGACGCTGTGAACTCAGAATGGGAAAAAGCAAAAATTTTTAACCCTTTGATGCAGAGCCCTCTATCAGTGACTCTCAATCTTCCCCACACAAGGGAAGCACTCCTAGATTCTCTACTTCTTTACTCATACCTCCACAGAAGTCAGGCTTCTCTGTCACTAAGCTCAGGAACAGTAATTGGGGTTCTCTCTTTGAAATGTCCTGGAAGCTGTCATCCTCAGCATCAGCTCTCTGACCTCCAAGACCTGAACAGAAGCTGGACAAAGGTTAGAGAAGGAACTTTGTAACGAGAGTCAGTGATGAATTTGACTGATTCTAAGATGGAGCTGGAGAAGTTGATCTGTGACAGCACATATGATCTCTATTCCAGATTCACATTCCCGTGTGAAATAACTAGAAGTCTTGTTAACCTGTAACACTGAAAGGCTAAGAACTGAGAGGACAAAATACCTTCTCCCTACTTACCATGGATGTGTCCCTCCAAGTCATGACCCCATCTGACAAGACCAATAGTGCAGGTAAAACTTTTACAGCTGCCATCTATACAGTCCCCATGTTGGGACTTCTCATCACCTGTAAATCCATTACAGGTATTGAACAAAACATTGATAATAGTACTTCCTTTTATTAAATTTTTAAAAGCCCCAAAAGCCAGCAAACACACAAACAAAAAAGCCAACATCAAAAACCCCCACAAAAACCCAGAAAGCAAACCAAAACCCCTTATCTTTGTGGGACTCAGCAAGTCAGAGTTGTTTTCTGCTTTCTAGTTTTGACATCAGAGGAACTCCTAACTTACACCAGAATAAGATGTCACATTTGGGGAAAGAACAGGCGGTTCAACAGTTCTGCTTAAAAGTACAGGATATTTGTGCTACAGAAAGACAGAAGGGAGAGGGGAAGGCTAAAAGACAGCCTTGCAGAAGAAAGCCCACATAGACTATGGCTGGAAATTTGTTGGGAATCCAAGCAACTGAGGCAGCTCCTCACAGACACCTGTTTGTTTCAGCAGGAGGCTGAACAGACATTGGGCTGATCAGCACTTTGAGGGATCTGGACTTCATCACTCTCATATAACTAAAATCCCATCTTCCCATCTTGTGGCAAGGTGAGAGGAATCTAGTTACTGATGACGAGCCAAAAAGAAAAGCCCAATAATACTTAGTAGAGCATATACACAAGTCCTCAGGACAGAATTCGTGTTATGACTGGCATCATAATACTGAAGTTCATTTAGCGATATTTCAATTATATGTTCTTTGTGTATTCCTTTCCCCTCCAAGTCACCACTCTTACTAGGCATGAGTACTCACTGAAGAGAGAAGACAAGTAGTAAATGAAATGCAATGAAAGCTGTTTTACATCTCTTTTCAATCCTTCTACATAGCTCCCTCAACCTTAAAATTTAGGGGAATAAAGACCAGGTTTTCTATGCAGACAATGAAAAGTATATGCATTAAGTGTCAATTCTATAGGAAAGAAAAGGAGAGACTGAAGGAAAGAAACCTATAAAAGGAAATGCGTCACATTCTTCCACCCTCTACCCTAACAAATCCAATTAAAATTGCCAAGACACACACACATGCTGTCAATCATTCCAGGTTCTATTCGTTCTATCAATATTTCAGCAGCATTTCACTCTCTTACTTTCCAGGACTACGCACACTCCGCCCAGCATGCACTCATTGTTCTCTATGCTCTTTCCTTGCCCCTTTTAATCAGTCACAACAAGCCACATTCATTACTTTCCTGCACCTTAAGCTACACCAAACCAGCTGGTTAGCTGACACAGCAGAGCTTCTTTGTGCGCCATGGATGGTTTGGGGCTGGAGTGGTTGTTGAACAGTTTTTGTTTGTTTGT
>WEKX01018784.1:142978-297010 GCA_013390025.1 Pitta sordida
TACTTTGGGATGGGCTCATATATGAAGCAGCAGAGTAGCACTTAAAACACTGCATCCTGTGCAGTGACCCTCGGACAAGAGAGGATGGAAGAACTGTCATCCCTGGGTCAAGATCTCAGTTGGGAAAGGGTCACGAAAGACTTTTTCTCTTGTGAGTGAGAGAGAGAGAGAGAGAGAGAGAGAGAGAACTTTATGGAAGGGCAGAGAGATGGTTCCTACCCTGGATCTGGTCAGAAATACCAACTTGCCTGGCTTATCCCCTACCCCTGTTCCCCCTTTGTCTCCTGGTGAAAAAAGGGAATATGAAATCTGTTGTAAGAGAAGGAGGGGTGAGGAGAAAAGGTTGCCTTTTAAATGATGCTTCCTTCGCAGTTCTGATCTTGTTAGTTAATAAATAAATCCTTTATATTCTTCACTGCTAGTTTGCCTTGCTTTTGCCTGTGACCAGTTTTATTTTCCAGGTTTTTTTCCTCCAGGAGAGGTTGTGGGTGAGTCTCTGGTGTCCAGCCAAGGTTAAACCACAACAATGATCATCACAGATCAAGAGTACTAATTAAACCTACGGAAGACATTGACAGTTTTGTCTGAGTTAAAACACACTGGAGTCTGGCCCTGTTTGCTGGACACAGTGAGCAGGTCTCAGAGTTTCCATTTTCACAGCATTCTCACACATAGGCCCATGTGAGCTGCTCATTTAGTTAACACTTCACACACTGTATGTAACTTTTTACAGCAACAGTGACTCTCGATTGTGACATTTTCTGTATATTTTTAGCCAGACAGAGAACACAAATTCCTCCTGAACAAATTTGTGTAGAAGGAGGAACTTTGACATTCTCCAAATTATGAAAAAGTTACATTTCTCATCCTTAACACTGCTTTATAAAGATAGGAATGGAGAAAGATAAGGGTGCTGCCAGAATGCAGTGAAAGGGTTTATTGCTTTGAACATTATGTGTGTAATTTGGTCAGATATTACCTATTCATCCTGACCATAAACTATGTCACCAAGCTTGTGACTTAAACATATGCAGTTGCTAAGCAATATCCAGTCACAAGGTCTCCTGTAATCCACACCATTTGCTATTTTACTAGAGATGTGCTGTGGTCAGTTTGCTAATATGATACCTATGTTCCCACACTGGGCAATAAAACTCACATTTGCCAATAGGGCTGATGAGTTCATGTCTTGTAAAATAAGTTGTTAGAACCCTTTCTCTTAAAAAAAAAATAGTCTATTCTGTCTACAACAGGTCTTAATATCTTCTCTTCTTCTCCTTGGCATAAGTCCACCTAGCCTTGATGGCATGCATCTGAGGCCTTTGTTTTATATGACAGCTTTTCATGCTGTAAAGAACATTATTTTTGAAGAAGGGAAGGAGAAAAAGCTGATCTTCCTTCTTGCTAAGACAGGTTTGGAAAGTTAACCAAACTGAGCAGACCACGCAGAGAGGCTCCTTGCACATGTATAAATTCTTGACTTTATTCTTGTCTTTAAGCAACTAGTCCTGTTTGGTATGTACCTGAGCAGCCAAAATTCTATGTTCTGGTGCAGAATGAAGTGATCATCCAAAACAGAAATGTATGGTTTCCTGAGACACTCAAGAATATCCAGATCACCCCTGCAAGCTTGTAGGCTGACAGGACACTTGAACAAGTAAAAATGTGTAGCAAAATATCTATTAAAACATCAGGTCTTGATGGGTTTTATCATGCAACTTGATCCCTTTTCCTCTTTGTTCCTTGTCTCAGGAGTGCTTGAAGCATGGTCTATCCACAGACCATTGCTGTAAAGCATAGGGAGAGGAGAATGCCTATGCTGAGTCACACCAAGACCTGTCCTAGCACGTGCTTTGAGAAGAGCATAATCACAAGACAAATACAGGTACACACACACATATAAAAAACTGCAAACCACAGTATGTTTTCTCAGCCTCACACATATTAGGTTTCAAAGGATTTACGAGCCAGAAGGATGCTTTGTCTTGCACATCTTTGCAGACAGTTCTATTATGAGTCTCTTTTGAGGCCATGCAGTGGCAACCAGTCCAGAGAGACCCACAGTGCAACTACACCCATGAGAAGGGAGGAAGAAAGGGCAAGCTGTTGCCCTAAACAGGGACTGAAAAATCATCAAAATCGATCTGTCTCACTGCCTGATCTCTGCCAGAATCTGAAGGACTAAGTTCCTGTAGGGAGTTTAGATCTCTGACCACAGCAGAAAGAAACTCCTCAGCAAGAAGCAATAGAGCCAGGGATAAATAAAATATCCCTCCAACAACCTATTATGGTCTAGCAACCTCAAAAATCATAGAAGGTTTCCTTTAGATCCCTCATGACAAGAGCTATCAAGAAGTGCAGGTAAACCTGGAGATAGCATTTACTAAAGGTTGAAATCAACCACTCCTGAGGTACCTCACTGAGTTGGTGCACAAGGACAGCTCTACACAGTGCAGAGAGGTACTAGGGACAGAAAGGAGAATGTGGGCACCAAAGCTTGTGGAAAGCAAATAAAGCAGTAGTCAGATTGGTAAGGATGCTGTTGTCCTCCTCAGGGGACATCAGAGGACTATGTTAAAACAAAACAAGCTCCTCTTTCAAAGGCATATGTTAAAAATCACTAACAGAAACTATACGGAGACTAAGATTTCCCCCTTTCTCCCTCCCCCATCTTAATTATCCTTAATTGCTCTAGTTACAGCAAAGTTCAAGTAGGAACTGTGGCTACCTGTGCCCTGACCAGTTCTCAGGAACGAAGCAGGTTTTATTGTCATGTGATTTCAAGGTGACAAAATGCCCTGATGATGAAGTGACACATGGTATACGGACAACCTTTTGAAGCATCAGCTGAAAACATTTCTCTCTTAGGAGCTGGTTCTGAAGCTCTGATATTGAATCACAATATCAGCAAGAGTCTCTATTCATAGAAGAGTCACTCATGGAGATTAATGCCTGTGCAGGAACCAGAGCTGGTAGAATGCCACTTTCTGGAACTTTAAAAGTCGTTTATGATGCACTGTGAAAGCTGACACTTAAAGATAATCTTGGTGTCATTTCCACAGGCAGCATGTCAAGTCCTGCCCTGAAACACCTAGTCTATGTGCAGTCCAAATCACTGCAAACTGCAGGCAATCTCTCTCTTTCTAAAGAATTCGGTTCAGCCCACAAAACACCTAAAGAGGACAAACTTGTTTCACACTTTGCAGACATCCTTTTCTTCCTAAAATGAACTAATATTGCAATACCTGTATCAAACAGTAATGCCCAGTCTCAAATTGCACACCATATCTTTGGGACTTAATATGACAAGAGCTGTGGATTTGATAAACACCTTCAGAACATTATGAAGTCACTCCTCTTGATCCAAAATGTGAAAATCAAGCATCTGTCAACATAAAATACATGTGATACAGCATAGAGCAGAATAATGAGTCTAGCACATATGGTATTGTGAGAAATTATTTTCTGTGACAGCCAAGCGTGACAATGAACAGAAGACAAATGAATTTCCTGTGCTACATGCATACAGGTTGCCTGTCCTGTGAAGACTTATATAGAACAAACTGACAAGATCACCTGGAATTATGTAATCTGATTGGCATTATATGTGACAGACAAAACATCTGTGTAAAGAAAATAAAATGTACTTATTCATTACTCAGATACTGACCAAAACCAGATCAAATACTGGGAAACATTCCTCTAAGCAATTTCAACAAGCCTTGCAAAGAGGTCTCAATTTATGGTAATGCAGAGACACAGATCTCAGCACACTTTTTGTTCTATCAATGCACATGCCATGGTGAATTTAAATGTTCTAGTTGTGTGATGTGTAGAAAAAAGATTGGTGGGTAATTCTGAAACAAAAATCATCTGCAAGAGAAATGGGTTAAATAGGAATAATTCAGAATAGTCTGTGTCAAGAAAAAAAATCCATTGTTGATCTATCAGAAGGAGAGGTACTTTAAGTATCGTCATGTTCCCTTTCTTGGAGAACAAAGTTTCTATCAATGGATTTTAAAAGGATGCTTTAAATACATTTTAAAAAATTGTCCTCCACAAAACCAAACAGCAGAAAAATAGCAGATATACATATAGGAGAAAATCTGAATTTTGAGTGAGATGAGATGCTCAGTGAGATTCCATTGACACATTCATTATTATCAATAAAACTTCCCAGAATAACCCAGAACTTATGAGTTTTCCTAAAGCATACAAATTATCCCCTACTCTTTAAGAATCTGTTGTATGGATTTTAAAATGGTATACAGGGTTGCTTCAACTTAAGTGACAGAAGAGCAGAAAGTGTTAAGATGTACGTATAGACAGGAGATTTAGAGGGAGAGGAAGAGGAGCACATAGGGAATGAGTTGGTTGGAATGCATTGAGAGTCTAGATGGAGGATCACTTTGGTAATAGGGATGACATAGCAGATGATGGCAAGGTGCTTCAAATTAGGGTGTGGATGTGACAGTACCAGGGTAATGAGAAGAAAATGACTGTACCAGAGACACTTGAAATGAACTGGAAGGGAGCAGCCAGTCAGTCAGAACAATGCTCGTTATACTGGTTTTGCAGGCATAAGGACTCTGTTTAATCTAGCTGAATACAGCTGGAACACAACTTCTGTAGGAGGCTGCATGTGGAGGCAGGGGTCCAAATAGCCACAAGTTGCCTGAACCCTGTCCAACTGCAAGCCCACAAGTCTGCTGAGATAACCACAAACCACGGTTCTGCCTACTGTGGAATCATTATAGTTTGGGAGATAGCATGATTGCAGTAACATTTGGATGTCTGGTCCAGTTACCTGAAAAACCAGCTCTGAGTGATTTAATCAGAATTTGCTAACATGGAACTGGCAGCTCCCTTCTTGGTAAAAATAACAAAACTAATAATGCCCTTCTCTTACCTTAGGAAGTATCCTGAAGCTTTTACACTTGGTGAGCTAGTGGCTATAGCAGGACTATTAGGCACTACTCAGCTGTCAGGCAAAAGTCCTTTAACCAGCACCTCTTTTAGGCAGCAGGCCTCCTTTCATCCACAGGTATGGTACAACTTCACAGAATCACAGAATATTCTGAGTTGGAAGGGACCCACAAGGATCATCGAGTCCAACTCCCAAGAATGTACACACACAGGGATAAAACCCACAACCTCAGAGCCATGGACACCAAGCTCTGTCTATCTGAGCCAATCTCAGAGTCGTGTCATCATATTTTTTTTATAATTATACAACCTAATTCCCTGTCTCATCATCCCATTATCTAGATCATGTCAATGAGTTCCGCATCCAGTCTCTTCTTAAACACCTCCAGGGACGGCAGCTCCACCACCTCCCTGGGCAGACCATTCCAATGAGAGATCACTCTCTCTGTGAAAAACCTCTTCCTAACATCCAATCTAAACCTTCCCTGGAGCAGCTTAAGGCCACGTCCTCTTGTTCTGGTGCTGACAGCCTGAGAGAAGAGATTTACATCCACCCAACTGCAACCTCCCTTCAAGTAGTTGTAAACAGCAATCAGGTCACCTCTGAGCTTCCTCTTCTCCAGGCTGAACAACCCCAGCTTTCGCAGTCGCTCCCCATAGGGCCTTTCACCATCCTTATCGCCCTTCTCTAGACCCTCTCAAATAGTTCAATATCTTTCTTAAACTGGGAAGCCCAGAACTGGACACAGTACTCAAGATGTGGCCTGACCAGTGCCGAGTACAGGGGAAGGATAACTTCCCTAGTCCTGCTGGCCACACTGTTCCTGATACAGGCCAGGATGCCATTGACCCTCTTAGCCACCTGGGCACACTGCTGGCTCATATTAAGTTTTCTGTCAACCAATACTCCTAAATCCCTCTCCATTTCACCACTCTCCAGCCACTCATCCCCCAGCTGATATCAGTGCACGGGACTGTTGTGTCTGAAGTGAAGAACCCAGCACATTGACTTGTTAAATCTCATACTATTAGAATCTGCCCATTTCTCTAGTCTGTCAAGGTCCCTCTGAAGGGCCCTTCTACCCTCGGGCAGTTCAACATTTGCCCCCAACTTGGTATCATCTGCAAACTTGGTTCAACACCTCTAACTGTGGATCATTGGTTTCTCATGAGAAACAGCTGTTCCAGGGGTTCCTTACCATGATAGGCCCCAGGGACCTTTTTAAAGGCTCATCACCTTACCACCTGACAAAATTTCCAATAAGTAAACCCCATCTGACAGAACTCCCTGTGGGTTTTTTTTTTACTACTTAAACTCATTCCCAGAAATAACCTCAGCTAGAGCTGGCAAGATATAACTAAATCAACTCACAAGCAAGTAAACTTAAAAGTGCATTGGCTATGTAAAAATTTCCTAGGGACATGGTATTGCTTTTTTCAACACAAGTTTTACATGCCACCTATAATAAATAAAATAGGTCAGTCTCTGGAGAGAGCAATTTAAAAGAGGAATATCATAAATGATCATCAAAAATGCTTTGATTTTCCCCTCTGGAAAAATTCTCTCTCCACTGATTGTATGAGCAGCCTGGGTAGGCCAGGCAACAAGAGAACAACAGCAGACTCTCTCCTCAGAGAGAGGTATCAGAAAAATCATCATGAGAATTTTCCCAAAGAGGGTAGTCTCAGGAGGCAGATCAAAATCTGAACAATAATTACACTTCACTTTCTCCAGTCATTTCCCTGAAACTTTTTAATAGCAAAAGAAAGTAGACAGATAAGTTTGTGCATTGAACTACTTCTGCAAATAACATGCAGAGAGGGAGGAGAGAACCTGGATTAAATTATTAGGAACAATGAGAATTCTTTTTGGGTAAATCTGAAAGGAAAATGTATGCTGTCTTCCACTCGGGAGGATCTGGTTCTTGTCACGTATGGCAGAAGTTTGCCAGGGAGCTGCTTTACTTTTGTAACGAAATAGCTTTGTGAATATCCTGGTCTCCAAAGGCAGACGTGAGGAGGAACTAGGAATCCTTCAGTTCAGAGCTTAACCCACCTGATCAAACCCATACACTTCTCTTCAGCAGGAGAAAAGCGTTGTCATCACTGCGTTGTCTCAGGACCTGTACATCCAGCCTAATCTTCCTCCTGTTTCATCTTTCCCTGTATTTTTAGTCCAGACAGATCATTCTGTTGTACTTGAAGATTCACACACCCTCATGGAACTGTTTTATTTCACCCCTCGCTCAGCAAGCCGTGCAACAAAAGCCAGAGAAGAAGAGCGAGCTCTGTGTACTGTCAGTACTACATACTTCTGACTATTATTTCCGCTTGATGGCTTTGGTTTTATCCATAGATTATTCAGTTTGGGAATAATAGGAGATTTACATGCTTGCACACAGGTCAAATTACAGTCAGAATGCACATGTGTTGCAATTTCTTCACCTGCAGATTATTCCTGGTGACTGTTATTTTAAAGCTTCCCTAAGTGGCAATGGCAGAAATTATGTTTGAATCCTTCTGTTTGAAGATGGATACTGATGTCCTCCTCGTGTTCCAGCCGGATATTGCTTTTATAGTGAATGATAAATTGTTTCAAATAATATCAGTTTAGTTTTTCTAAAGAGCAATTCTTCAATTGGCTGAATAGATCACTCAGACTTGAATTTACTGGAATCTTTTTCCAAATAGCTATTTCTTAAACCAAGAGTATTACCATGTTATTTTGACTTTTATACCATCTCAACCAAAGTAACATAAGTAACATAAACATAACAAATTACAGTATCACAGTATTTGCAAGGTTGGAAGAGACCTTGGAGATCATTGAGTCCAACCTGTAACCCAACACCAGCCCATTGTCTAAACCATGGCACTAAATGCCTCATCCAGCCTACTCTTAAACACCTCCAGGAATGGTGACTCCACTACCTCCCTGGGCAGACCATTCCAATGAGTGATCACTCTAACATTCAGTCTAAACCTTCCCTGGCATAGGTTAAGGCCATGTCCTCTTGTTCTGGTGTCGTCAGCCTGAGAGAAGAGATCCACATGCACCTTCCCGCAACCTCCCTTCAGGTAGTTGTAAACAGCAACGAGGTCACCTCTGAGCCTCCTCTTCTCCAGGCTGAACTACCCCAGTTCCTGTTGCCGCTCCCCATAGGGCTTGTCCTTCAGTCCTCAAAGTAACATAAACTATAATGCCTTCTCTCTGATCACAGGAATGAGAGCAAATGCTTTATCATTATTCCCAATATTCCTAAAGGTTTCAGTACTCAGATGGAGATATCAAAAAGGAAATAAACGGAGCTATACTGAGTTTTCCTTCATAAAAAAAAAAAAGCAAAATGAAACCAATGTGAATTTCACCATCCATCCTGTAACAGGGCAGGGAAAGGAGTGGTAGTTTTGCACCTTCTGAAGAGTTACTGTGACTGATTGAAATACAGCTGTGAATTCTGGATGTAAATAATGAGAAGACAAAGTAGGAAAAAACACTGCCTTATTGATCGGGTTATTTATTTTTAATGAACACACACAGACGGGCTAAGGAAGCTTACTGGCACTTAATTGAATTTTCAAGTTCATCTAAGTTTCCTAGAACCACATAGTACTGTCCCAGAGACAATGGTGAAAGCAGGCAAAGGATTCCCCATCCAATTTTTGGTCTTCGTCCAAAAAGACCACAGTTGTGTCGAAGCCTACTGCCCACATCAACAAAGCTCTCTATTTTGGGTTACGCAGGTTAAAAACTACATATTAAAAATTAAATTAGTAGAATGGTCTCTTCCACCTCCTTGACATGTAGCAATAGGTGTCTAGGTAGAGGAGAGAAAATTGGTGATAATCCCAGAATGATACCAGGCAACTCCAATTCCATCCGCTACACACTAGCAGGGAGCAAACCCTCAGCTCACTCAGGATTTTACCACTTTGTCATTCCTGAGCAAACTATTTTGGTCACAGCATAAGGTAGGTCTAACCTCTGGAACAGTTCCCTCAGCTGTTAACCCCTTATGAAACTTCCTAGGGATACAGGACTCACACTAAGGAATGTCTTTGGAAGAGCAGCTTTAAGACAGAAGCCTATTCAGTGACCATAATAGATCAGATGGCTTTTTTGTTTGCTTCATTTTAACAAAGGAGAGTTCCATCATAAATCTTCACTTCAAATTTGATTGCTTCGTAATATATCATACTGTGATGTAACTGGCATCTGCACTTGGCTCTTATTAGGTGATACCATATGGTACAATTAGAAGTGGAGACAGAGAGTGCCATTTGAATAAATTTAACTTCATTCATCTATGATTAAACCATCCTCATTCATCTGCATGCATCCAAGATCCTAGTTTAACTTCTAAAGAGATTCTCATTCAATGTTGCATATAGATCTTGTATTTTTGAAACTCTAAATCACTAAGCTGAATACCTATTATAATTTCCATAAGTTGCTTATTTGCTTTCTTACTAAGATGTTTTTACAGTCTGTGACAAGGTTATCCAGGTTGGGATTTTGTGTGCAGTTTCCAGTATCTCACATTCTCAAAGCAAACAAGGGCTCTTTTACACATTGCTTGCCTCCTACAATCTACACGATTGAATTAAACTTTGTCTTGTGGCACCCACCTTCTAGCTATGGCACAATATAAATCTGCAGGTTATCAATACAGAATTTTTAATTGGCAAGACTGTTATATTTATTCACAGGAAGATAAGTGAGTCCTAGAAAACCTTCTTTCCCAAGAGGTTAGGGGGTTGCACACAACTCACAAATCTTTCCTGATAATCCTTTAGTTGAACCAGAAATTATATTATGCTTTTGTTCTTTCATGCCTAAAACTGACCAAGCGGACAATGATTTATTAAGCTAGAGTCTCGAGTCTCCTGCCACACAACCTACTTAGTCACAGTAATGGCTATGAAACTGATCAGGCATTCTAAGCTGGGCTATAATTTGTGCTAGAGAAACTTGTCTGTTTTAATCACCAAATTTAATTTGCAAAGCCCTGTAAAAGATTATGAAGTACAAAGGAACAAAGCAGCTAAACTTCAGGTTGTAATGTTATGTCTTACACATACACACACAGAATAGGAGGGGGAAAAAAAAGAGTTCAGAATACTACCAAAAGATAAAAACCAAATGGTTTCACCTAATTAAATGTAGGATTCTTCCAGTCTACAATTTTTTGTCTCCGCTTACAAATAACTGTAGGTAAATGCAATCATATTCTTATATACATTTTCTTAGTGAAAGACTGAAATTGGAGTTCTCAAAGAAGTGAAGATGCTTTACTTCAGAGACTGAGTCTAGATTTCACACAAAGGACCATGCATTTTTAGGTGCTGATTAAACACATCTTACATTTCAATTTTAGTATCATTGATTTCAACTATATGCATTACAAATTAATTTAGGTTGGTGTTTAAAAACTGGTGGGTTTTTTTTCAGAGAATGCACAAGAAAAGCAATGAAAAGAAAAACCTTCAACGTTTTCAAATTAATGTACTTTCCCCAGCAACTTCAAATTATTTTGAATATACCACTTGATTAAAATTCACTTTAGTGATATATCAGTAAAAGATTGAGGTAACTGTAATGTTACTTTTCATAGGTTAACAATACAATCTTTTCCTTTGTAACAATGGATAATAGATGATATTATCTATTATGACCATTGCAATAGTCTGCACCAGCTACTTATTACAGAGATGAAAAAGGAAACAGGAAGAGGCATTTTTGGAAGTTTCTCCAACACAAAGCATAGATTGACCTCAAGTATCACAATAGATTTATGGGGGTTTTTTCCTGCGTGAATGTACAGCCAGGAGGAGGGAACATTAACAGGGAGGAAACAAATGAAAAGGCAAATAGACAGAGTGGAAGAACCAACTGGATTGAAGTGGAAGGTGCAAGAGACAGGCACAGCTGAGGTGCAGATGGTGAACAAAAAGCTCAATGAGATCATAGCTAGCAGAAGGTTGCACTGGAGAGAAACAGGCTCAGAGGTAACAGCCCCAGCCAACAGCCAATGTCCTCACACTGCAGGAATGCTTGTGAGGCTGACTTGGGTCATTTTAAGTGTGAAGGGCCCACTTACCTCCGGACGCTGAAATTGATTAAGTTTCATCAAATAATTTCAATAGCCAGAATCAAGATTTTCCCTCCAAGTTTAATCTTATATAACATTTGCTTGCTCAAGAGAATGAGTGAACTAGATCTAAGACTCAGTCACACATATCAGACCAGCAGGTCAGGTGGGAATTTCTTTAATTTGCAACTCTGCAGTTACAATATGTACCTAAGAAAAGGGAGACATGGCAAATTTCTGCCTATGCTTGCAAGCTCCTTTTGTGATAACCCAAAGCAAACTGTTTCAATTACCTCTATTTCAGGTTGTTCTGTAAAGCAATTACAGCAATATTTGCTCAGTCTGAAGGTACTGTGATGGTATGCTGGAGTACACAACACAAATTTTCATCCCTGGATTGCAGCTGTTACTTTTTTAAATTATTATTATTATTATGCAGCAATTGGTTCAGACTCAGAAAGTTTCTGTAAGAAAACTGAGACTGGTGAGCCAGTTTAATCACCTTTGAAATACTATTTGTGAGAGATAGCTGCACATCTATTCTAATGGTCTATTCCAGCATTTATTCTAGATGCAGATCTATTCTGTCTGTAGAGAGATGAAGGTAAGGAGGAGTTCGGAGGTGAGACAGCTGTGACCACAGCCTCGCACACAGCACTGACCGATATCATTAATGGGTGACAAAGCCCCACAGAATGATACACTCAAAGACATAGGCTTGAACACAGGCACATACACGTGCACTTTAACAGCCACACATTTAAAATACTGACATTCTTTTCCTATTTTATCTCCACTAGTCCTTCAGTACCCTGAACCAATAAAATATATTTTATAGTAGTTACTCTTTAGAAATTGTTCAGCATTCCTCCCAGCACATTATTTCAAGGCAGCACTCTAAAATGCAGAGATTGCCGGATTGGATTAAATGTTTTTGACAAGATTTGCTCTGAATCTTAGACCCAGTAATCTTGTTTCTTTTAATGATTGATGAGAGATCATCATTGAAACCTTCAAGTGAGTCAGTAGTGCATGCAGCACAGATGAATTGTTACCAGTACAGAAAAACATAGACCATAAAAATGGTCTTGGACCTTCCTGTTAAAATATACCCCTTGCAACTGGAGTGAAGAGACACAAAACTTCCATCAGAGGCTTTTCATAAAGTTAAGTTCGTTAAGTGTTTAGACAATGCTGTTTTATCCAGAGGAATGGGAGGAGCAGGGAAAACCTAGACTACAGAAGAAAATTGAGTCATAAAAACCAAATAAGCAAACAACCCAACACCCACTAAAAAAATCCCCCCAAACCCTAAAACACAATAAAACAATTTTCTACTCTGGTGTACATAATGGTGTAAATTGTCTGGCTTAGCTGTGAACTTTGTGAACCTGCTTTGGCATACCTTGGCAGAGGGTTAAGTATCTGGGAAGCTTAAAATCCTCCACCAAAATGCTTACAAGATATATAATCTTAAGTTTAAATATGGCTTTTTGTGGTATGCAGCCCAAGAATGCAATATTTTGCCCTCCTTTATCTCTACAACATCCTCCCTCAGGCTTTCATGCCACAGGAACAGCATAACTGTGGTAGAAGTAAAAGTCACCTTAGCTGATATGTACTTAGTGCATTCTGTCATATTTCAGAGATGGTGCAAATACAGTATATCCCCGCAGCATTGCGGGGATTTGCAATGTTCCCCGGCCGATGCAGGCGCTGTGCCTCTGCTTCGCTGGGGGGTGGTGCCAGCGCTCCCTACGGGGCGGGACTGGCTCGGCCCCGCGGGGAGGACACGCAGTTTTTCCAGCTCGCCATGGTGTTAGAGCCCTGTGGAACTGTGCCCCTGGTCCCTGACCCAGTAGTCCTGTGTGTCTGCGTGTCCAGTCCCTACAGTGGAAGGGTCACGTCATAGTACACCCCAGGCGGCTGCTGAGAGCCAGTGCAAGAATGCTGACCAGAGCCTGGGGACACCCCTTCCCCGCCACGGAGGCAGGGCGAACATGCACAGTAGCAGCAAGCATAATTATCTCATCTGATTTGGATATGGATTTTATACTACCTTTTTTGAAGTTCTGAAAAAGCAAACTGAAGGTTTTAAAGATAAAGCTAATTGAGTAAGAGAACGATCACTATAACTTTCAACACTGTCTATATAAAAGAGGCATCATTACAATGTACAAAATTAGTTTAATTGTACAGTTATTAGACATCACTAAATTTTCAGCCAAATGCTTTGAAGTTCAACAATGTAAGAGGGTTTTATTGAGAAGGGATTTTGCCTTACAAAAACCTGTGGAAGGATGTGGAGGTTCCAGAACCTACTCCAAACTAACCACAAAAGTGACTATAATGCTACTGCACTGTTTGCCATTACTGATGGTATTTGGTACCAGCTTCTTTTTCTTTCAGGCCTCTCATTCTGATAATACAATACAATACAATTCCTAACAGTTATCCAGTGATGTTAAATGATCTGGCCAAACTTTACAAGCTTTACTAAGCTAAAGTTCACTTAAAAATGTAATTTGGTGTGAAAGCAAATGGTGTCAGAGAGAGGCTCCGTTGCAAAGACTGAAGTGGAATTTATATGGGAGAAAATACATCAAGAATTTAAGGGGGTCAGTTCTGCAGAATGACTTGATAATCCTTATTTTATATTGTCTGTCATGAGGCTTAAGTTTATTAGTGTGTGTAAAGACTTCAGAATAATTTAAAATTAAAGATGACTAAGAAGCAAATGGAACACAGCTAGCATGTCTCTGGTATGAATTCCTAGAGATATTCAAGGTGATCCACCTTGCAAAAACGCAGATTTCCCAACAGGTATAAATAAAGCCTTAGTTACTAAGAGTATCCTTCTCGCAGTAACTACATATCAG
This sequence comes from Pitta sordida, assembly GCA_013390025.1. Taxonomy (NCBI): domain Eukaryota; kingdom Metazoa; phylum Chordata; class Aves; order Passeriformes; family Pittidae; genus Pitta; species Pitta sordida. The sequence continues at coordinate 156,876 of WEKX01018784.1, forward strand.
CAACACAAGGAAAAATATTAATTTACTATATTTTTAAGCGCAACAATAATAGGAACAATATAAGCAATTATAGTACATATGACCTAATATAACTATATAAACATATCAATAACATATGAATAAAAAATAACATGACAATATAAAATAATTTTAAAACAATAGAACATATATTTACTATTTTGTTCTAGTGGTGCAGAAGTTGCATTCAAGGTGACACCCTGACAGAAAATAAGACAAGCTGAAAAATACAATCTAATCACAGCAAAACAAATGTCAAATTTTTATGGACCAGTACAATTATTTCCATATTAACTGTTTTAAAATTTTATTTAGATTCAATACTGCTTAACACTTGGGCATGGGAAGTAATCTCAAAGCAGAAGTCTTATAAAATTCAATACAATACAAGATAGTCATATTCAGGAAAAATGGGTACCAGAGGTATTTAGATTTTCAATATTTGTAAGTGCAGTTCTACTGTACAAACTCAGTGATAGGAATGGAGGATATCAAAAGATGTAGAAATGGCTACCGCTTCCATTTTTCCCCCCCCTTTTTTTTTTTAATGCAGATGCAATGTAAAATACAAATGAGGCTGGGGTATAAAAAGGAAGCTTGTAAATGAGATATTTACCACCTGAAATCTCTATCCTTCTCACATTTTCCAACAACATAGGGGAATGTAAGTCCTGAAGCAATGGGATGCTGAGTGGGCTCAGCTTTTGCAAATACCAGCAGGAATGAGAGATGCTCACCCTTCAGCAGGAGTTCAAAACCTGATGGGATCCCACCCCCACTGTGCGTGTGGTATGCCTGAGCTGTGGCTGGCTGCACATGTGCCCTGAACACAGTGTTCTCATCCCAGCAGTAACAAATGTCAGATGTGAGGCTGGATTATAAAGCTACAAAATAAAGCATGCTATGGTGCCCTCCAGAATATTAGCCACATCTTTGGTTTTTATTCACATGACTGCACAAGTCACAGTCAAATTTGGCTTCTACTTGTCTATATGAATCTATAAAGAATTTTTCATTTGAGGGTCTGCACACATGGTAGAGCTCTACATAAAGTCCATATTAACTGTTTCTGACATGGAGTCACTGCAAGATGTTGTAGAAAGTCAAGGAACTGATTCTGCTTCCAATTATAAATATCCAAACCCCACTGTCTCTAGAGCATCACTTCATCCTAAGCTTTATTTATGAGAGCACATGTTGATTGAGTGAGCAAAAGGTTTAATTTTGTATGGTAAGCAGACCAGATTATAAAATTACAAAGCATGACAAACTTACTCAGTGTATGCCCTTTTTATTCAATCCTGCTCTTCTAGAATTTCCTCCATACTCCAGCAGAACAAATATTAACAGAAGTATTTAACGCGGATGGGTGGAGGAGAAGTTTTCCTAACTGAAGGAGGTATGCCCTCTCAAGCAGAGCAAGTGTGGTAGCCAGCCGATTTCAGAATCCAGTTACTTACAGACAACCTTTCCGGTTCATTTAGAACCTTATAGGTTGAGACTCTGTTTCCAAAGTGATGAAGAAGAATCCTTACAAGAATATTTATGAAGAATGTTCAAACTGCACATATTTGGAGTTTGTATCCACAGACTTAATTTATTATTGAATTAAAGCAATTTGGCATAAAATAACATGGAACACTAATTTGTTTTAATATTTACCTTTTCAGAAGTACTGGAAGAATGAAACTAAATGGTTCCAGTTTTCTGATGTTTACAATACACTCAAAAGCACTGAAATGCTTCTCCCTTTCAGAAAAAGTGATGCTCACCATTCCTGAGGAATGTGGGTATGCTGACACGTAACTATGCTAGTACACACTGAAATGAAAATTAAAGTCCAGAATAACCAGAAGCAGAATATTATTTGGGGAAATTATTTTACTTACTGAAGTTCTGGCACTTAAAGTAAAAAAATTGGGTTTTTACTAAAGGCTTTGGCAATGCCACCTCACTGACTAAAGTCAAATTATCTTATCCAATATTTGACTGGGTAATCGACAGACCTAGCCAGAAAGGGGCTGGATTACTACCCTCATTTTGTTTCAGCTTTTATCTTCACTTCTGAAATTGAAATCCAGGAGCTCTTCAGAGAAGAGGATTTCATTCTTATAGATAAAAGAAATTTGCTGTTTCCCTGTCAGGGTTGGTGGATTAAAGACAGGATAACATTAGGAAGCATCTCTGCACATAGAGCAGCCCACCATGACAGAAATCTGTACCTTTACATCGTTGTCAAGGAAAATTCTGGTGACACATTCCTGTGAAAAATCAAATATTGATGGAAAACGCATCTCTTGCCTTCAAAATAAAAGTAATCTAAAATCAGAGAGGGGAGATGCTTTATTCTGATATCTCAAGGCCCACATACATACACTTACACACAGGTACACATAAGGTGTAGTTCTAGCGCATTTAGCTCCAGTCTGTCGCGTAACAAATTTCACCATACACATATTTTTAAAAAAATAAAAGAAAATGTTTACAACATGCCTAACAGGTGAAGCAGTCCCTTGCAAGTCAGCATCAGGCAAAAGACACCATCTTCTATCACAAGAATGTTGTATTTTTTTGTAATGACTTACAAGGCATTTCAAAGGTTGACATATTTTATATTTCAGGTTAGGACGGGCTAAAACTTCCTATGCAAAATGGGGCTCTGATCTCAGAATCACCAATTTGTTTCTTAATACACAGTTGTCCTGACTTCTCCACTGGCATAGCAAGCAGGCAGTAAACAAGGACAAGAGTGGTTTACGTTTGTGATGTTATTCTGTTTGTCTACTGGGGGGCATTTAATCTTACAGAGAATAGATGCAAAACACTGTAATTGTTGATGAGTGAAGAGGCAGGGTAGCAACTGTGCTTTCCCAAAGCCCCATTCTTTTAACATACTACACTTGGGGCTTCTTCCCTCTCCTTCTTCCTGCAATACTTTCTGAACCATCACTTCAAAGACTGCTGTTTAGCTTATACCATAAACATAATTTTCTCTTGCCCTCAGGACACCGTCAATCCAAGGAAAGATACACCAATGTGCAGTTGTCAGGGACACAGATGGTTGGAATCTGCACATTAATTTCACTGAATAGTTTTAATGTGAGATAAAGTAACCTATACCAGAATGAACTACATCTAAATGAGAAAACAAAGAGCAATCCTTTCTGTGCAGGTACAAATAGCACCTGATATTCGAGGTAATAATCTTAAATCTCAAGAACCATTTTCCTTCATTGGGTCCATCTGGAAAGGGAGTACTCATAAAAAGCATCAACGCAATGACAGAACTGCAGAAATCTTATGGAGATGTGTACAAAAAGCTAAGCAAGGTTTTAGGAGGATCACAAAGCTGGTAAGTGCTGTTTAGGAAATTTGTTCTGGCAATGACAAGAAGACACTTGAAAAGGTGTAGAGCTGAGCTTAAGGTAAGGTCTAACAGCATCACAGAGGATTGAAAGGATGTACAACCTGCATCTTCTTACACCAACTGCCTTTCCTACAGAAGGGCAGCTTTAACCCCCTTCCTCCTCCTACACACCAGGATCTTTGTCCCTTTTACAGCACTATTCACCTCACTAAACAGTTAGGTATTTCTCCAGTTCTTGGTAACTCTGGAATACAAATAAAAGCCAAAGGGAGAGACAAGGAAGTATGACCTAGGAAAGAGGTGGAAGTAAGAGCCAGGAGAGATATGTAGAATGAAACTAGGCAGCAGCAAAGAAACCAAAAGAACCCAAATGATACATATCCAGTAGCCACCTACAGCAGTTGCACACAATCATAATTAAACTTTAAAGAAAGAATGTTTGAGAGAGACACTGGTAGGAGAGCTAAATGCTGCCAATGTAAAATATATCTTCAGCACTTGGAAGAGTTTAACAGAAAGGTAAGGTTAATGTTACACGGACACACAAGCATGACCACTATCCCTTTTCTTCCAAGGAGACAAATGAGCATGGAAGATGGATTTCCCTGGGAAAGCAAATGCTGTAGATGTGCTAAGTACAGAAAGGATAAAAGGGCAAGCTGCAGAGGGAGAGTGCTTGCAAGCACACAACAAGAAGCAGCATCAGATTACATTTGTAGGGCATGGGAGATGCTAACAGAAGAGACTCTGGAAGGGAAACATGAATGACTTTGATAGCTAATTCTTAATTTAACTCAGTGACTTAATGAGAGGAAGAGAAATGATAGAGAAGGGAAAAAAATAGGACAAAAAAGAATGGTTCAAATCCCTTACAAAGACAGACTATTAACTTAGCAGGAAGCTAAATACCATCCGTGCTGGAGACAGAACTTCACGTCTGTTGCTCCTACTTCCAATTATTTTACAAAGTCTCTCTTTACATTAGCAGTCCCACAAAAACACCAGCTGACTTGTCATAGATGTGGTCCATTCATCTGTTCCATATGAAGCTATATAGTGAACAAAACATTTTTGGCCAAGTGGCATCACAAAGAACAGTAGACCACAAACAACAGTGGAGCTGAATAGGAAACAGAAATATTTATATTGAAAACACAGTCTGTGAATAAATAATGTACTCTGTAAAACATACAACTGTTGTGAGTAGACACAGGCACAGATGTGAGACATACATAAAGAAGGGTCAGATCTTGTATTGCAAAAGTAGTATATTTTATACTCTAAGGATATTACGCTAATATTTTAATGTTCATATTTAGGGAACTCAAATCACAGCCAGCTAGAGGGGCTCCAGCACCCCACCATGCCAGCAGGGCATGGTTGGCCAGCTGTGGTCAATAAATGAATGCACAGTGTTGCAGCCACACCAACAGCACCCCTCTAGTCATGGGATATTTAAGTGTAAGCTTCCTTTTCAGAAAGACAAACTGATTTATGGGTGGCAGGGACCGCAACACAGCCCTGTCTTCCCAGAAGCAAGATGGAAACTTTTATACTTCACAATTTTAGACCGCATACACATTCCAAATATTACTTCATTTGACTTGATCCCATTCTTGCATTTTTGAGTGCTCAGTGTGGTCATTCACTGTTAAGTAAGTAGTCCAGATATAGCTTTCCAACAACTTACAGGCACTTTTTGTACTTTAAAGCCAAGTTCATCTGGCCATACGAATCCACAACTTAGACCAAGTTTAAGTCCTACCTCTCTGAATATCCATGAGGGCATCCGTAAAAAAGTGCTTGAAACACCCCACTTCAGCAAATCCACCATCCAGGCAGATCTTTAAAGAGGAATTGCAAAAGGCATGTACTCCTCTAAGTTTCTTCTTAAGAAAGGTGTGACCCAGCAGAGATGGTCTGAGACTGTCATCAGCACACAATAATAACAATGAATTTGTCTGGAATATCCACTAATTAAAAGCCCATTAATAATCACAGTCCACCATAATTTCCTGAAACTGTATTGCCTTATACTCCAAGTCACTCATTTAGATTCACATCAGTTGGTCTGCTGGTATGCCCTAAATAACAATTTGAAGCCATCAAATACAGTCCCTAGCAATTATGCTCTGCCATTGTACAACATCTTTGTAGCAAAATGCTTTCTAGAGAAGCGATATTTTGGGATGGAACTAGAACTGACTTACTGTTACTTATAATGAATAAAAGCTACTACAAATTAACCCCTCCAAACAAATAAAAACAAAGCCAACTGAAACCACAAAATAAGACAAAGAAAATCAAAACCAAGTATATACATGAGTTCAGGAAGATATTACAGCAAATAAACAAAGGTGTGAGTAATATGAGAATACTTCAGCTTTGTCACGCTTTATGTCAGAGCCACTGGACATCTGTGGACAATGTTCAATGTCACATTTTGTGATACTTTTTATAGAAAAGTCAAACGTCAAACATCAGATCTATGGCAGGGTTGCTTCTTCATCTCTCATTTTATCCACAAAGCTGTTAAACCGAACCTTGAAATCCTAATATACCACATCCAAAATTTAGAGTAAGTTCAATATAATTATAATTCAATATAATTTCAGCAAAATTTGAATCACAAATCAACAAGAGAGAATCTAAAAAGCATTGAAGAGAGAGAAATTATAAAGCTTTCTACATGTTTGCATCCTTATCCTGAAACACTCACAATCAATTTCTACCTCAACTGCGTATCAAGGTAGAGACTCAACTATACAGAAAATTATTTGATAGTGACATGAATAATTTCTCCCATGTACATATTGATTTTGGTACACAAATTGTGTATTAGTTGTAATGTGTATATACTAAGCATATACAGTCAGCCCTCTTGCACTTCGTGTCCCCCCATACTGCAGCTTCAGATCTTAGCGGCGTGATTTTTTTAGTGATGTAGGAGACCCGTTTCGCAACTGCACATGCGCGACTTGCCACCACAGCAACTGCGACCACGGCCCGGGCAGCGGAATGGATGGCAGTGGGGGCAGGGGCGGCGTAGTCGCCATTCAACGCAGAAGTCGGGCTACGTGGGTCCCAAATAAGACCGTGGGTGCGCAATATAGGAGACCTGACTGCACAAAAAAATCAGTTTTGGTAGTGGAGTTTGTAACAGAGTTGCAGTGTGTGGAAACTGCTTATCACACTTGTCAAAATTTGCTGGGAGGTGACGATGGTCTATTTACTTTCCAGTTTGCCCTGGGAAGCAGTTATCTGTAAATCAGTAGAGCACTTTTGGCTTCCATAGTTCTTGCTGATTTATAGCTAACACCTTTACAGAATATGAAAAAAAATCCAAAACCCAGAGCAAGGCACATGAGACCATTATTTAGGTTTCTGTATCAGCACTTGGAGACAGGACGCAGGAGTTTTACAGCTACTTCTACAAATTGAATTACACCATATTGTGTGCTCACCCCTACACACTATATAAAGTGGGGTCTTACAGAGGAAAAATGACACTTTATAATTGCAAACAGATTGTAATGCCATAATAACAGCACACGAAGGAAACGATTAAGATAAAGGAGCCTCTTACCTCACACAGCTCATCTACTTTGTTGTACATGTAGGACAGACTCCAGAAGCTGGGATATCATCCCAGCCCTACAGGGGCAGTTGCCCATCAAGTGTAGGGATCAGTCAGTCTGCAGTTCTTGCTGCTTCTCCTGGGACTGTGTGGTGTCAGAGTGGGGCCAGGGCTGCAGAAGGTCCATGTGACAATGTTGCTTTAACTATACCCCAGTATTGTTTGGAGATCCACAGCTGAGGAGCGGAATGACAATTTTCAGACGTACTTTTTATTTCAGAAATGGGAAAAAGCAAATTAAAAAAATTTCATCAGCTAATCAATTTTCTTCCCAATAAATTTCAACTGTTGGCTGCAAAAGTTCACACATTAGTGCAAAAATTAAAAAGCACCAATAAATAAGAGAAAAAGTGTCTCTGTTGATGCAAGCTTGCACTAAATCATTATACAAATCAGCTGCAGATGTACTTATTCTAGAGCAGTATTTAAAAACTGAAAAATATCAATACAAAGGAGATATTTCACACTGAAGCCGTTGCTTCTCCAAATACTTTTTAGATTCCTCTGTTATACCATCAGCCCAAAAGTCTCTTAAAGCTTTCTTCTTCTCCCAATAAAATTTCACAGAATCACAGAAAATCACAGAAAATTATGAGTTGGAAGGGACCCACAAGGATCATCTAGTCCAACTCACCATCTAATACCCCTACAGTGACCAAGAGCGTAATACCAACCTAGATGCCTCACAGTCTAGCAGGCCGCTCCGAGCCGGAAGGGGCCCAGGGTCATCCAGCCCTACACCCCCCAGCTAGACCATGTCACTAAGTTCACTAATTTTTAGTTTATTTGTGAAAATATGTTACAATGCCAATTGCATCATGTAAGTGGCACTAATTCTTGGTGACATTAAGCAAACTGTATCAAGAAACTGGACCTGAAATCTTGAAAGCTTTAAGTTTTACAACTAACTCAAAATCTGCAGCAGATCAAGTAGTAGCAGTCAAGAAGACTTTTGGTTTCATTTATGACAGAGGGTAATTTATTATTTTGATTCAGAGATGTTTAAAGGAGAAAATTAGATTCCTTTGTCCTCAAAGAATCTTTCCCACTCCAGTATTTGACAGCGATCTACTGGACTCTAGGAAATGTTTAATCTGCTTTTTTGGAAGATGGGTGGAAGTGACTCCAGGTAGCAAATGAGACAAATTCTAAACTACTGTAAAATATACAGCTGCATTGATTTTATTAGAATTAGATGTACAGAATAACTCATCATATACATTTGCTCAGTAGAGTTTAGAATACATACCCTGCTGGAAGTGGTCCACGCTAAACACTGACCTCACTAAAAAGCATCAAGATCTCTTTATTGTTCCTGAGGGCTAATGGAAACAAGCAACTAGCACTTAACATGCTTCTCGTATTTTTGCAGCTAAAATGTCAATTGTGCCCTTTAAATCAGTAAAAAGTAAACTTGTTAACCAACCTGTGCTGAAATAAATACTGAAATGATTTACACAAAAGCTGTTCCAGGCACACATTTGTGAATAAATGGGGGTTGTTTAAAAGGAAAAAAAAAAAAAAAAAGCTTTGTTTTCTTCACTCCCCTGGCCACATGCTACCAAGATGTGATCAAGGTGCATTGTAGCCAGCTGTCTCCAAGCAAATTACAGTAGGTGCTTTAGGGTCTTAGAGCTGACATGTAACTCCATCAATCACATTTGTTTTCACCATAAATTACTGAAATCCCAAGATGCTTTATGGTTCACCATACTTCACACATCCCTGCTTCCCATTTCTAAAATTTCTTCAGTAATAGAATATACATGAGGAAGAAAGAAGTTTAATCTATATTGGTTTAAATGCATAGCTTGTCAAAACAAGTTTTCACTACAATTGACATTGAACTTCGTAATTATTCCTGAACGTTGTGCTTTAGAGGCTGTCCCCGTGACAATTCTATGGAGATTTTGTTTCCTACGTCTTGACCACATGCCTGCCTCTCTCTGAATAAACAGGAATGTCATCTTCTTTTAAAAGAAGACACATCCCTGTCTCCCTTAACCTTCCTTCCGTCACATTTTTTATTCAGATATTGGATCCCTCAATTTTGTGGAGACAAACCGTCATTTGGCTTTGAGGAGAAAAACTTCAAGAATAAGGACAAAAGCACAAGGTTAAACACATGCACATCCTGAGTCTGACAATTATGTTCTGCAACTGCACCCTAGTATGAAGCCCCGATTTGTGTTTTAAGTGAAGAAATGGTTCAGGGAGAAATCATTCCATCTCTAAAGCTCTGGGGCATCACTTTATTTTCACCCTGAGCACAAACACCTGAAAGAGCTACTTGCACAATAGCCCTGCGCTTAAGGCACTCACCAGGGATGTTAGAGCCAGGGTTCAAACCCACGCCTTAAGACCTCACATAAGATGCTTAAAAAGCTTAGTAGGCAGAACAGTCTCCTGGGAGTATCTCCTCCTAAAGCATACTACTGCGCACCCAAACAAGCAGGAGGTGGCAAGACAAAAAAAAACATGTTATAGACTACTCTCCACATTACACAGTTGAGTGGGACATGAAGGGATAAAACATGAGTGTAAATTAAAACAGTTGACTAGAATTACAGAGATTTTACTCCGCAATTAAAAAAACCTAAATCCTGATGCAAGTTTATTACAGAGCACATACAAAGTCTGCGTAAATTCAGTACACACATCTGTACTGTACATGTCCAGACTCCAAAAAACTAAAAAAGTAAAAATTAATATATGTTTTTTAAAAAAATGGATCCACAATATTTCTGTGATTGAAGGTATATTATGAGTACATAATTCAAGATGAAAGACAAGCAGATAATGCTGGGCTGCAAGTTATTGAATACGTTGTGAAGGATGAACCCCAAATATACCAAGAAATGTATTAACTCATGTATAATCCCCATTAGAAGCTGTCATCCCTGTGCTACAGGGCCACACTGCAGCTTTCATGGTATCTACGTTAGTCAAGCCGGGGAAAGGTCACCAATAAGAATGATCCTAGTACAATATTCAGGTTTAATACTGCAAAATTAACATTCTTAAAGGCTAAGCAAGATAAGCTGATTACAGTAAAAGGCATTCTCTCTGGTATATCTTTAGAAAGAATGGGAGGGAGTAACACCAGAAAAATGAAGCAGCGATTTACAGAAGAAAACGCTGGCTGACTAGAAAGAAGAGCAGAAATAGATGTGAACTATTTTCTGCAACGGCACAGTCTTCTTTCGATTTAAAGCTCCCTTCTGTGTCAAGCTGGGAAGAAAGGCTCCACAAGGTATCAATACATCAGCATTTCATTCTCTTCATGACCTTTCAGAGGTGAGCCCATCTACCCAACTAGGCAATTTCCCCTCTCCCCTTGCATTTCCCAAGAGGCAGTTGTTGGGATAATCACCTCCTTCAAGATCCTGGAGACTCAGAAAACACAAATAATGCACTAGGCCAGCAGTTCAGCACTCTCCTTCAATTACCAATATACGTAAGTCAGGAGAAGCAGGTAATAAAATATCCACTTCAAGTAGACTTTAAGAGGCAGAAAAAACAAACCCACGCATACACCCTCTCCTCCCCCACCACATAAAAGTACAAATTTGTTCTTCCCCCCCGCCCCCTTCTTCAAAACATCATCTAGCAAGGAAAACTTTTTAAAAGGAACAAAACATATATTCCTCCTTAGACTCTCCTGTATCAGAAGGGAAATGTATCATTCCGTGTGCCTCAGCAATATTTTCTGCTTCAGCCTATATGCTTTCAAATTCCCATCCAAACATAAAAGCAAAGCATCGATGAAAAGAAAATTGATGTCCCAACAAGCAAGAGCTCTTGCAGTGACTACAACCCAACAGCAATTGGCATGAACAGAGCCAACATTTCATACCATTTTAAGATATAATTAAAAAGGAGAGCTGTTCAGAAAGAGCTCTTTACTATAAAATATGGCAGATACATACTACAAATACTCCACCTGCTTCTTCCCATACAGTGGAAGCCTAAAAACCTTCAGATGAAAATGTATGATGGGTCTGCAGAAGCCGTTTACAATAACACTTAGGGGCCTTTCAGCACATAATAGACTTTGGCACCCTGCTCTCCCTGTCATTAAGGGTGGCACCAGGAAGATTTAAAGCTGGAGTTTGCCTTCTCCCTATCTCACAGAGTGAGTGCTATAAAAGGTTGGGGTATTTCCACACCATGTCTGGTCATGGTCTGATTTAGGGGAATTTGATAGGAGGACAAATAAAAACAGATTTTTTTTTTAGATGGTATATTTTTATTTAGATGGTCTTTGACTGTATACCTGCCTCATCCGGAGCTATGGAGTGGAAGCGAAAACCAGAGTAGTTTAGTAGCAGAGCATGGTAACTGCAGAGATATGAGCTATTCCACTAAATGAAATAAGAACTTCCTTGCCAGCAATTTACTGGTGCAAAGCAGAGAGGTATTCAGTTGTCTGGGGTTTGGCGCAGTTCTCTTTATTTGCACAACACCTACCCACAGCTGCAACTAGATCAAATTTTCCCTGCAAAACCTAGAATCCAAGTACAATCTCAATGCATTCAAGTACCTGACTGCACAACTAGTGAAAACACAGGCATCACAGCCAACTGGAGAGAGCAGAGGTACGTAATAACACACCAGAGAGGAGACTCGGCAAGATGTACCCACACATCTGATGGCTGTGTCTTAACACTGAACTGACAACCTCCTCAGGCACCTGAGTCCTTTTTTCTTCTTTCAGGACAAACATTAATTTCAAGCTGTAGAAGCCAGGAACAGCTTTTGCAGCATAGAAAACCCTTTCAGCTTTGGCACCTGGTTCTCCCAGTCATCACAGGTGGTACACAAAAGACTTAAAATTCTTTCCATCTTTCCCTGAAGAAAATCTGAATCCCCTGCAGAAAATCTGACTAGCTTTAGCCTCTCAAAACCATTTGCTGTAACTGGCCTGCAAGTGACAAAAGTTTTCCAGCTCATGTCTGATCCTTCAAATACAAATAACATGGACTTCTATGCTAGAAGTTCAAGGAAAAAAACTTGCCACCACCAGCCATGGATTACACCGAGGCACAAAGCAGTACAGTTTTATCACAGAATTGTGGTGGAACAACTATAAGGTAGAGTTTCAACAACTAAAAGAAAACTATCTTCCTGTGGATTGGCAAATTAAAATGCTACATATTAAAACCCTAGATGTCTTTTGGCTAGGGATTGTTCTGCAAGGCTGCATAGCATTTTTGAAATAAATTTTTTTTTCTGATATGCAATCGCATCCTTTCTGCCCCATTTCACTGGAAACCTACAGCAAAAGATCCTTTTAAAATCCTTCTTCACTCTGTTCAGGTTAGGTAACTCCCCTCCCAAGGAACCAACAGTTTTAGTGGCCTCCTAATTTATAAATACGTTATAAACTCTTTTTTTTCTGTAAAGCTCAGAAAGAGCCTTCGGGTGGAGAGATGGCAAACTCTCATACTTGTTTTACTCCCAGCTAGATGTTTAAGCACCCATACTAATGTGGCCATCCTTACACAACATTGTAATCTACCAAACTGTTGACACTTCGAAAACTCAGCACTTTCCTTTTCATAAAGCACATACCGAAGTATCCAGTTTATTCATTCTACTTTCCAGCCAGCATTTTAGGTCAACAGATGAAAGTGGGTCAAGATATTCTAAAAGCAAATACAGTTCTTTTTGGAAAAACAGAAACACATGACTCACAGGTTCACAGGTCACACTGAGTTGGAAGGGATCCAAAAGATCATCTAGTCCNCTAAATCCCTCTCCATTTCACCACTCTCCAGCCATTCAGTCCCCAGCTGATAGCGATGCATGGGGTTGTTATGTCCAAAGTGAAGAACACGGCACTTAGTCTTGTTTAATCTCATACTGTTGGAGCCTGCCCATTTCTGGGCAAGGTCCCTCTGAAGGGCCCTCCTACCCCCTGGCAGTTCAACATTTGTCCCCAGCTTGGTATCATCTGCAAACTTGCTGATGATGGACTCAATTCCCTCGTCCATATCGTCAATAAAGATGTTGAACAGTGCCGGGCCTAACACTGACCCCTGTGGGACTCCACTAGTGACTGGCTGCCAGCTGGATGTGGTACCATTCACCAACACTCTCTGAGCTGACTCAATATTTTATGTTTTGGAAATGTCAAATCTAGGCTGTAAACAAGATGGGCACTACACCATGACAGTTTGGTGCACACATCAGTTGAAAGGATATGATAAACATACCTAAAGGAAAACAATTAGGTATAGAAACAAACATTTCAATAATCGCAGCTAAAGAATAGAACCAGCTACTTCAAAGAACAAGGTCTAAAAAACTTTTTAGCCACAAGAGGGAGACAAAACCACAATTAGATAGTATTTCACGCTACATGTGACTTTCATTGAGTGAAACTTCAACGGAAAACACAGATTTGGTCACGACACTCAAATTTAACTTTTATCTTGTAAAGTAATTTTCCATGCATTAAACTTAAAGAATCCCTGGATCTAGTAAAATCCAAATCCAAGTCAGGTCAGCTTCATTAATGCTTGCAGTACTATGACATTGCATTGCATATGAGATCTCCAGAATATCAAGCCTAGAGAAGAAATTGAATTTTCATTTTAAGCATGATTTTAGGAGAAAGAAAGATCTTGTTGCACTGATGAAACACTTCAGTCATAAAAATCAAACTTTTCTGAAACATCAGGGTTAAACAGAGTTCACAGCATTCTCAAGATACACTTTTATGACATCTATAAGCCTATCATATGTTATAAATTAATGGCAGATATAGCACATTCTAATTATACCACCCATGTCTATATAATTTAAGTAATAGCTCTAAAGGGTGGATTAAAATGATGAAAATCTAAGGAATGGCTGCAGATAATTGTGTGAGGTGCTGCACCTCACAGATTTACAACCTACTGTACAACATCACCCTCTGCTGGGCATCAGTGAGGAGAATTCTCATGGCAGCATCTTAAGAGACTCCCACCATGCACTGGGGCAGATCCAGAATGGTAGGGCCTTATTGCAAATCATCTGATGTTCAATTTAAAGCATTTATTCTGTAAGATTTCATTACAGCTCACTATAAACCAATTTACTGATGTGATAGAACAAAACAGCAAAAGTACCTTCAATGTGTCATAAACAAAGTAATTCAGACACCTGGTCTTACAAGGCTCTGCTTCCTCCTCACTTGTTACAGTTGACTTGGAAAACTCAGAGAGCCCTATACAGACAGGATTAGGTCCAAATCACATTTTACAAGTTATTTTAAAGAGAAGAATTGTTTGGAAAGGAGCCATTTCACAAACAAATGGAAACAACAGAAAACTTAATTCTTACTTCGTGTAATTCATATAAGTTGATACAAATTTGCAATATCAGGCTACCCAGGCATCACGGTTTGAAGTTGCACATCTGGCGTTTGGTCTGTATTTCCACTGCAGCATTATTGCAAAACCCATAAGAAAGTCCAATAATGTAAAAGGGAGGGAATTAAATCTGTTACCTTACTCAAGTTTCACAGTGGACCAATATTTAAATCTAATACATATTACAGAATGTCACACCACAGATTAATACACTTTGCATTAAGAGGAACATGTCATAGAGTGCAAGAAGTTAAAGAAGGGCAGGCTGGCTGCAAATCCCATGCTGGTGTGACAGCACTACCTTCCCAAAACCTCACCTGACTGAAGCTGTCCCTAAAGGAAGAGAGAGTTCCCCAGGCAATCTTAAACAGTTGCAGTGACCTCCTATGAGACTATTTAGCAGTTTAGAGGAACTAGACAGCATCATGATTCACTCACATCTCATTCTTTCCATATCTCTGTGCAGGCTTTAACCACTAGGGAAATCACCTTCACACCAGGTGTGGTTCCACTACCTCTCTAGCCCCAACATTTCCCTGAAGTTAGGCCTTGATTGGCACTCTTGTCTTCATCACTTGTTCATTGTATTTTACATCTTGCATTCTGACACAGGACCAATAAATGCCAGAAGCTGTATTTAATTCATTTTAGAAAGAACTATTCCCCTTATACAATTCTATTCTGAGCAAATCCACACAGGCTGCAATGTTTTTTAAGTTCAGGCCATCACCTATTTTGTGGACTTTTCTTTTAATCCACCGAATGAGAGACATGCAGGCGAAATGTTTTATGAATTTGGTTTCAAATTAAGACTCAAATTCCTGATTCATATAAAATGAGCATAGGTCAATCTTCCATTGAAATCAGTGTCATTATCCTAGTTTGCATGATGAATCTAAAAATGCATCTATTAAAAAAACAAACACTTGCAAATACATGTATTAATTGAACCAAAGTGTGATAAAATAAACATGTTTTAAAAGTCTTGCAGGCAGCCAGACTGGACAGAACAAACAATTCATCCCCCAAAGAAAGATGTACAAGCACAGTTTTAAGCTAATACACATTTTCTTTATTCTAAACAAGTCTCTTTAATACTGGAGAAAAGCAATATTTTATTACTGTCATATGGATCAGGGTCTATGAAACACAGTCCAGCAACAGACTAAAAACAAGACAACCATCACCCTTATATGATCCCTAATCGTGCAACAAACCTCCCTGGTGCTAAAGGGGTGGCTCACATGAACAAGGGTGGCAAAATCAGGACCACACAACTTCCTTGATAACAAAAAAAATTATCTCCACTCTACAAATTTTCTTTCTAGGCTGCAGAGAAGTCCATAACTTCAGTAGTGTGAATTGCAGAGTAAACCCCTGCATCATCAAAGTCTTGTAAGTGAACCCAATTTGCCTGTGTTTGAATTCCCAGTGTAAAGTATAACCCATCTCTGCCTAGAAGAAACTAAGCCAACAGCAGCACCAATCTCAATTTTATTCAAAACCACAAGTCATGCCTTGAGGATATAAATATATCCCCTCCCTTTCCCATCAAGACACACATTTTGCCACACGCCTTGGGAAGAAAGTTATTAAAAAAAATTCATTTCCCCCTTGGATACATTTTTGTATTGTATACTAAATTATGCATTTAAAATCAAATAAAAAGAATTTACTGCCTTAAGATTACTGCACACATCAGAAAGCTCTCTGTTTCTAAATTTTGGAAGAATTTTCCACCTTCCCACCCAAGCCAAGCAAACATCCAGTGTTGATACAGCTGAAGCAGTGCGGGGGGAAAAAAAGACAAAAATATTTTGCTTATTAGAAAGCTGTGCTTCAAGTAGTAGGAAGGGAAAATGCACATTTCAGAAAAGGTACTGCTCAATGTCTCCAAGAATAAAGGGAATTTTTAATTTTGAGGACATATCTGAAAAGTTCACAGATGAGGACAGTCACAGACAATAATCACCTGATCCTCTTCTAAACTATGTGAAATGTAGACATTAATTAATTGGCAGCCTAATGCAGAAGTTGATCTTGCAGTATTTCACTCCTTTTGGTCATTATTCTCCTTGTTGGCAGGAAACAAAGAAGTTCAACAATACACAAAAATGGTTTAGACATGGTAAATATTCTTCTATGGTTTTGTTCTGAGGAGGCCAGAGGATGATGTTGAAAGGTGACATTTTTCCTGGTACTACCACACACAGAAACATAGACATCACAGGAAATATTCACAAAATCTGAAAAAGTTCTTATTTAGAGACTTAAATAAAAGAGCCCTGATTTCCTGACCTGCCTCATCCACTGGAGTTGCAACTACTCAAATGTCCAAAAAAATCAGGAGACGTGCATGCTTAAGTACAATTTTATGACATTACCTGCAGGTAGTTACATTTGAAGATGCTTAACTTAGGTTTCTATAAGGAACAACTGCAGTCTGTGTCAGTCTCCCAACTGAGAACGCTAAGGACAGAGCACAGGAAACACTTCAGCCTAATCAGTAACCAGTTTTGGTTGGGGTGGTTTCTTATATATTTTAAACAAGCAGGGTAGTATTATAGAAGAGAGTTCTGAATGCAGTAGCATCCTATTTTTCCTCTACGGAAAAAATGGTGCCTCGCTTCCCATTCTGCAACCTCTGGAGGCAGACATATTCAGGTGGCTGGGAAGATGACATTAAGAACAGCAGGAACTTAGTAGTAGGCTACAGCCTATTTATTGGAAAGGTTTGGTCATACCTGAACCATCAGAAAGGGTTTATCCAAAACCTTCCCATAACTCCACTGCATCCTCACCCTAATGCTTCAATCAGATAAAACATATGTTGGATACTGTCACTGAGATGGGTTTAACATTCCTACAGTCTTCCCTAGCTTTAAACTCCAGGCCTCTGGGTTGCATGTAAAGAATACCATCATAATTTAACTCCGCTCATGGACACTGAAACAGGTCAAACATTTGTCAACTCCCTTTAAATGTCTTTTAAAATATTTCCAGAACACTAAATAAGCCCCCAGAGACACATGAACAAATAGTCAGAGTCTGCTAAAGAGAAGCGGAAGGATTGCTCTCTCCCAAAAGGGGAGAGTCAGGACATCTGTTGAACACTCCAGGTTTATTTTCTTTCCTAAGGTAATTGTTGACACAGTCCCATGGTCCCGCTTATGCTTTCAACTGGAAAACTAGAATTTGGATACTATCATAATTCATTGTTGGACCTTCCTACCCCTGAATTAGATGAGTAATTAACATGGCTCCTGGGACTGCAGTTGGACTCCTTGGCATTGTTTGTTTGGTTGAACTGGAAGTCTCTGTAAGTTCATAGTGAGGAAAGCAATTCCCTTACCAGGCTCAGTGTACCATGGCTACCAGATACAAGGAAAGGAGTGGGTTTATTTCATTGGTAATGGTGAACGGGAAGATCACCAGTCCAACAGACTGCAGAGGACCCGTCTAAGAAAAAAATTCTTTTTGCCATGGCAGTGCTCCAGATTCAGTGTTCTGAATATGATGGGGACATGACAGAAGTTCTACAGCAGTGGGAATGTACCATGACAGGTGGCAGAAATCTCAGAATAAACAAAGCTGAGCAGGAAGAGCATATCTATTCCTGGGCCCCACTTGTGCTGAAAACAACAAATTAGCATTTCTACCTCAAACTGCCACCTTCTGTGGCAGTTGTTCAGCACCCAAGGAAAAAATTGTGCTTGTTCCCCTCCTGTCAGTGAATTTAATGATAGTAACCATTGCCACATCAATGAAGCAGGAGATGCAAGTTTTCTGCTCTGGCAGATAAACTTTGCACAACCTTCTCTGTGCACCCGGTGAAAGAGTAGCTCTCTCCCTGACACTCAGCAGCACTGTGGAATTGCACAGAAAAAACAGAGAGCACAGAAATAACAGTGGAGGTTGGACTTTCAGGCAGGCCATGGTATAGGAGCCTTAGGAGTCATATATGAATGACCCTGCTTCTCACGTTATCCACATAAAAACATGGGCACTGATAACTCAGAGAGCTTTGCTAATAAGTGAGGGCCTAGCTGATGCAATCTTTGAATTTCGAATAAAATCACAAACATCATTCAGTGGAGCCCATATTCTTACACAGTTCCTCCTTCTGAAGACCTGTGATCAGCTTCAGCTTGGCTGGGATTTGACACTAGCTGAGAGACATAGCTCCTTAGTTAGTGTAGTTTTATGTAAAATCTGATGCCATGCATGCAAGCAACACATCAAACTGTTCAAATAAATCTGAGTGTCAGTGACAACATGTCAGTTTGTCTTCTAGAGATTCTGTCAAGTGAAAATTGCTGCTGCACTGTAAATGGGTGAGAATCTAGCCTCATATCAGGAAGCAAAAGTGGGTACTTTTAAAGCAAAAAAGCAGACAAAAATATTCCTGGTACAATCATGGTTGATAACAATTTCAATGGTGCTGTAAATCACATCTTATAAAAGCCTTGTGCATTCATATAGGAAATCAGGATGTAGCCTTTGGTGGCTAGCTGCGTCCTACCATAAATCCTGGAGCAAACAAACGTGCTCCATCTAACCAACAAAGATACTAGAGTGAGGACTGTATGGAAAAATATTCTACTGCTTGGTGAGCAGTCAAATCCAGTTCCAACCAGTAAAATCCATCTTGCATGACTTCTGGTATATGAAAGCACTTCTGTATATAGTGGGAGATTATCTCTAAAGGCTGTCCAGTTTTGAACTGCATGACAAAAAACCACATTGGTGCTAATTCAAGAGGAGTTAGTTGCTTGCCAGTAAGAAATGATCAACACTTCACGCTAAATGTTTCATATACACAACAACAATTGATACTCTTGCATTTGTTTCTGTCCTGGTTCTCTCAACTGCTCCCTAATGACATGTAGTAAAGTGTTATATTTTGATTTGCATGTTTCACATGAATCATTAATGCAACAATACAGAACATAATGTTGTTCCCAAAGCCACATTATGTTCCTGGAGATGGAGTGTCCCCACATAATGCTTATAACAAGGAAACTCACAAAAGAGTAGGCATGTGCACATGCGTGCTTGGCTTCCACAAGCTGCTGTGGGAAAAGGCCCCTAATGCTTTTTTGCATTTACCTATTTTCATTTGTTTCTTTGTGGTGGGGTTTTTTTCTTCAACAGCTTGTCTACAGTTACATTTGTTTGGGGTTTTTCTAAAACAGTTTTGGGATCTTAAATGCACTAGCTTGAACTAAGTTGAACTGGTAAGTGATAGGCAATCCCTACAAGATTGTTGTCGTGTGGATCACAGACTGTAGGTTTTGGTCTCAAAAGATGCTCACGCATGCTGGCACAACTGAGCTAACACTTCACAACATATCCCTAGTCAGCAGCTGGTTCTAGCTTTTAGGACAAACATGCACCTATTTTCTATGTATCTCATTTCCCAGACTCATTGCTAATGCCACAAATAAGACAATTCCACCAGCCGGGAAGGCCAACCAACTGGTCACAAAGATAATTTACAGTTAATGTAAACCTACTCAGCAGGATTACCAGCACATTTATACAGTTATGAGCATTGATGAGTGGCATATGATGCTAATGGACATTAAAAGGAAAGCTGCATGATGAATGATGGTAAGTAATGATTAAAGCATTACACAACGCATCTCTGGGAGTGCCATGTTAGTGCCACTAAGTTAAGATACATCAACCTGCAGCTTAAGAGGTCTTGGGGATGCAGATAATTACAAGACAAATCAATGTATTTTTACCCTTGTACTTGTAACCACATGCAGAAATATTAATACAAAAGTGAGGACAACTCCAGTTTGACAAACAAGTTAAATAGGTGCATGGGACCATGCACAAGACTCCTTTTCTGAAAGCTTTAGCATTTCCTAGCTAACAAATCCTGCCTTCTCCTCCATCTAAAAAGCTCTCAAGAGTTACCTTGCATTAAGGCATTGTTTGCACCAGTTGCTTTCCTTATACGCATAAGAAAACATTACTTTTCTTTTCTAGTATAAACAGCGTGCACAATCTTTCCGAGACAGGATGGTAGTGACAGAAAACCTGATAGCCTGGTCATTGTTAAGCCAATGAGAGGTCTGAATTAGGAATACATCAGGGCACAACAACAGTGAGTATGACACTAATGTCTAGGCAGTGAAGAAACTGAGGATGACTCAACTTATGCTCTAAGCAGGTCTGGGGAACTGGACACAGCAACAAGGAGCTGGTTGCTGCCTTGTGATCTTACAGTACCCAGTACCAGGACAAGCTGTGGTCATACACAGCTCCAGCCGCTGCTCACCCAGACATTGGTTCCTCCAGGTTAACACACAGCTGGCTCACCCAGTCTTACCAGCCCTGGAGAATTGTCAGCAGAGGGGAGCAGATGCCAATTTCTAAGCCTTTTAGCATTTGCTATCTTAGCCCAAACACACAGTGATAACTCCTTGAATTTAGTTGTATCAATTGTCAAATGGAACTGCTAACATCCAGGTACATGTGACAGCCCCCACAAACTGCTGTGGGAGCCCCCCTTGAGAGACCACTGTCTGTGTATAGATGGATATGGTGGCACCTTAAACTGCAACAAGAAAGATGAGATAGAAACTGGTGTCTCAGACTCCTTACTTGATATAACATCTCCAGGTGGTGACTAACAGCCTACTTAAGGAAAATTCACTTTTTGTTGCTGTGGGTTTTTTTGTTTTGGTTGGTTTGGTGGGTTGCACTATTATTTCTTATGCAGGTTCAGTCTTGTCAAAGCTGCAGCCCTTAACCGACCTATCTCCCATGATTTTTAAATCACATATATCCAACCCCTTTTTAGGAGGATTAAGTAGCACAGTGCTGAAGAGGCAAGCACATGCAAGATACAGGTCAACATTAAAGCTTCCAAATGCAGTAAAAGATGTGAGTCAGTCTTACAGGAATCAGCTCTTAGCCTGAGAAATCAATTTTCCCAGTCTCCTGTGCTATCTGGACAGACTCGCTACTTTAACTTAGTATCTACTGAAATGATGCTGACTTTGCTAATCTGAGTAAAGCTAGCTGCTATAGCAAGAGTTGCAGGTACTGGAAGAGTTTCCTTGGCTCTGAAATCATACTTCTTCCCTTTATTAAATTCCCTTTAAAAACAACAAAAATGAATTTTAAACTCATACAAATTCAGAGAAGGCCATTGTATGCAGCTGGAAAGGATAAAAGACACATACATTTCCCCAGCTATATGGTCCATCAGGTTCATTTCGTCAACCGTCCACAGTCTGAACATATTTAAACATTCTCAGTACAAACACAGCACAATGTTTTCAGAGCATAAGAAGCAGCCAGTTAGAAAAGAATGAGAAACTTGAAGTGATCACTTGATCCTCATAAATGCCGCCAAAGCTGATTTCAGAAGTGGCCCTTTGTCTTCCTAATCCCAGTAATTCCTTTAATTGAAACTGCAGAAGTTGTCTTTTTCAGCTAGGAAATGCTAGTCTCTTAAAAAAAACCCTGAACAGGGTTTTTTTTCCCAGCCTGGAAGGTAGGCAGGATTTGCACAGAGCACACTAGCCAAAGAACCAAGAAATAGCAATGATCAAACAAAAACTTACATGCAATTGTCAGTCACTTCATTTTCACATGTTGAAAAGCATATATAATGCTGTGAAGTCCATAGAAATGGAAAAATAGAAGAAAAATAATTGAGGGATTTCTCTTTCCACATTATTTTCCAGGGACTTAAATTGGAAAGCTAGAGGTGATGAGTTGTTATGAAGAAGTGAAAAGGAATTATGTCTAACAGTGGTGTTCCAGTTAAAAGTAAAGTACAATACAATTAGGAGTCACAGGTTTTGAGTTGTCTTTTAGGCTCATTTAGTGATTTTGAATAAAATACTTGGGGCCTGATTTAAGAGAATATGGGGCCACTGAAGGAAATTCTTAATGTGAGTGGGACATCCACATGGATCTGGAATCGCTCTAGAACCATCATAAATCTGACAGTTTGCAAACAGCATATGGGGGTCAAAAAAGTAGAAAAATAAAAAAATTCACCGCTTCCAGATAAAGCCTCATCAAGTTCAATGGTAGGAATCTTTATTTCTTATTTCCAAAGAAACCTATCCCAAGTGCTATACACTTTTCCAGCAAAGAACATCACTCTGTCCTGGAGCAGGAGCTGGAAAACAAAAGAGACCACTGTCTGTGTGCCAGGACACCAGCCAATGGGAAACTGTGAGACTGAGGCTTCTTTAATGTTATTTGTAGTGGTACCTTTAACAGATTGTTTTCTGAAAAGCAAAAGATTCTCTAAAGACCTTTTGCAATTATTTCTGCATCCCAAAAATAGCTGAAAAGAGGCCTGAAGGATGAAATCTGGCAGACTTCCACTATAAGGATCCAGGCCACCGTCCTCCTGCTTTAGGATATTTGATCATGATCTAATTGCAGCCTAGTGCTTGTAGGGCTCAGCTGGTGATACCCAACAGACTCTGTTTTACATGAAGAAGTTAATTAAGCCTTCAAAGACAGAGCAGTCAATGGATGTCCATGGTAATGATTGTACCAATGCTAGTTCAGAAAACATTTTTAAAAGAAAAGTACAAAAAAAAAAAAAGAACAAACTATTTGAAAATTAAAACACTTTTTTCCATTCACAAACAGAAAAAGATTGCAAATGCTTAAGAAATTACGATAACATAAATGCCAGTATATTACACTCAAAGTACACAGCTATCAGTTGTGTACTTCAAAACGAAGCACATCTTCACAGGTTTCAGTAGCACTGCTTTAGATTTCAGCTGGTATAACGGAAACTGGAATGTGGCCTGCTGCCATTAAACTGAACAAAACAATACTTGATGACTTTTTTGCAAGCAGAAATACAAAGCAAATAGAATGCTTTCCACATGCATCTCTGTAAAGTGTAGCATTTTTCATAAAGAAAACTTTAGAAAGCCCAGCAAGTACAGTAATGTGAGTGCAACTTGAAGAACAGAAAAGTCAAGGCATCAAAATGAGGATGAGAAAAAGGAGATTGGTAATGAGACCACAGGGCTATAACTCATAAAGGTCTTTCTGCTATTTAGTGATCAGACTCTTTCACTGTGGCCTCCTCTTGCTCAGTTTTCCACCAATCAGATTCACTGTTGACAAAGTTGATTCTGGTAGTTGGGTGAATGCAAGTGACTGCACCTTTCCAGCCTTGGAGGCACCAACACTGAAAAGTAAACGGGTCTGTTCCAATGATTAATACTGCTGTTCCATTCCTATGTACTGTGATAAGCATTTAAGTATGTTACAAAGTTGTTATTAAAAGCAACCATTATTTCAATTAGTACACAAACACATTAAATAATGACTGCCCTCACCTCACATGCTCTGTATCATGACTCATCAAGAACAATCAGGTCACCGCCTAGGATTGCTTTACAATTTAATGTTTTTTTAAAAGTCATCAGTAGCTAAAAAAAAGGCAAAATGTCTGCACCTTGAATATAAGGTCATTTCTTGAACAGATAGTGCTGCGCATATGAATTTAATGTCATTTAGGCTAGTCAAAACTGGCTACATGCAACAAGAGACTCCCAGTACATGGGTAACTTCAAGCAGACAGAGGCACTTTTGTCTACTTCTAGAGATGTGATGTTAGCCACGTAAAAATTTACTGAGCATGACTCACTACTCTGCTGACTAGCACCAAAGATACTTTGAACCTTTTTTCCCCCTGAATGCATTTGTCTTATTTCACAAGGACCTAAAATTTCCCATTTCTTTTCATTCTGGATTACTCAAACACAATGTTCACTAGCGTAACCAGAAATCTACTCACTTATACTTGTGCACAACCTCCTTCTGTATGAGAAAACTGAGTATTTGCTCATTAATCTTGCATTTAAAGTGGAAAGAGTCTATCTCCCATCACCCACTCCCTGAAAGATCCAGAATCAGGATCAACATAAGAACTACTGATGGACAGAATTCAACCAGAGTTACCAAAAGTTTCAAGTAATGAATTTACAGACTTCTACAGCCTCTACTTCTATCAAAGAAAGTTGAAATGCTTCACCTAATTCAGTAGCATTTGCACCTCCTAATGACACTAGGAGGACAATGAAGAAGCTGCAACAGAATACTATCTCCTCCTTTGATCCAGAATACACATGCAATTCTGGTTTTGGTTGGCAAGATAATTAGCCGTATGCTTGAGACTTGAAAATAATTTGGTGACACGCCTCAGAGAGGAAGGATTTGGGCAGAAGAAACTTGTGCTACCCACTGGGAATTACTTTAAACATGATACTTCTTTTCCTCAGATGCAAGTGGCTTAACCTAGCCCCAATTATAGTGAAAAAACCCTAAAGAAGCATCAACAAATAGTTTGGGTACTCTTTATTTAAAAACAAGCAAAAAACTAATAAGTAGAGTAATAATTATACACAATTCAAAAGGCATTATATATTAATGCCCACCCTATTAGCTACTTTTGATTTTTCTTTTATTTTAGATAAATGAATATTAATCCTTTCCTGCAGAACAGGGAGGGCTGTGCAGTTACAAGGCTTGATCTGAACATCTTGAATGAGTGAACTTACACTGCATCAATAAGGTCATGGTATAGGTTACTAGCAACATCATTTTCACTAGGCTGGCAATAAGTACTCAGATTTGACATATGACTTCTCTGTCACAAGATGTTAATTATCCCCACTGAGGTAATATGCAGAGCAATACAGAGAAGTGCATGTTCTCTTTTGATTTATTAGAAACTGTATTAATTTACAAGAATAAACACAGAACTCATTAATTTCAAATAATGCAATTTAACTACACTGAATTACACCTGTTCCTTAGCTCTACCCTAGAAGAAAAAGACATCAGGTATAATAAAAACCTGAAAAGGATTAAAATACTGAGTCAGGCTGGGGACTATTGCCTTTTTTATTTAATACAGGCATTGTCTATTATGAGCAATTTTCTGAAGGCTATTGCTCTTGCATAATATGCTGTATGAACATGCAGAGGGTGGGGTCCCAACAGCCCAATTCTTTTAATTCACTGAAGTGGAAACAGTCGAGAACAAATGGAAAGCAGAGATCAATTGCTCCCACTGGTGATGTCACCAATTATGAATTCTGTGGAATTAAAATGAATTTACCATCTTGGCTGTGTTATTATGGTTACATTGTGTAACATTATGAAACACACATTCATCTCATATATAAAATTAGCTGAAATAAATGTATAATTTTTCTCCTTTTGAAATACTGTACACTGTAATGATACTTGATCTGTTCTAGCAAGATGTCTCAGGCTCACTTTTTAACTAGTCACAAAGCAGCTGCCAGCAGTATCAGGAAGCAAATTCAGAAAAAAGGTAAAATGCATTTAGCCACACATCAGCAACATCTGGTGCAATCTCTGCTAGTCACTGAGGAATTTGGCAGCCCGATTCTCCCACACTATTCTACCTCCAAAGGTGAATTGCCTTGCCTTCAGAGGGGTTGATTCCATCATATAGTGAGAGAAGAAGGGACATAAATTTGGTCTTCAAAAGCAAGCTCCATAAATCAATGTCATAAATATAAAAAAAAAAAAGCAGTACCACCCTACAGAGAGTAAGGGTCCAAATGTGAAAAGCAAACATTCTGTTATTCTTTATCCAACCAAATTCATCACCTAATTTTGTATAGTAACAACCAGACCATGAATGACTGCAGCTGAGGGCAAGACACATGGCCATCCCCATTGTGTAACAAGGGCTTAAGACTTGGGATGAGGAGTAACCCTTTTAACCACTCCAAGGAAATTCAACAATACTTATCCACCACTGCTTCTAGACAGTTCCAAAGTAATTTCATCTTTGTGGAAAGAAAAAGGCTCCTTGTAGACAACTGACGCTCTAAATTTGCCAAGTTTGTGTTTGGAAATGAAACAGAGAAAAGTAAATATAGGTTTTAATAAAATTCAGGAATGGAAGTTAGAAAACACATGACTATTTTGCAAGGTAGCATAAAAAAAAGGCTTACCTGCATCACTCACTCCTGGCAGGTAAACGATTACTACAGCACACAGCAAACAGTCTAAGTCACAAGGGCCTCTCTCACATTATGTTGATACCAGCCACACACTAAACTTATTAAGGAACACCATTACAAAGGAAATAGAAACTCGGAGAGACAAAAGCAGGAAATAAAACCTCTACAAAACTTTAGATTCAAACAGAAACTGAAACTCCTAATAACATGAGAGAAGGCAATTTCAACAAATCAGAAGGAAGCAGCTTGTACAGAATGGAAAGAGGTTACACAGGGCAAAATATTGGAGAGGGAGCCTACACGATCAGAACAACACTGCACAATGACACTTTGCACAGCTTGAACCTCCAAGAAAAGCACATTGGATATTGTCAAGAGGAAATGGCCTCAAGTTGCACCAGGAGTGGTTTAGATTGTATATTAGGAAAAAATTCTTCACTGAAAGGGTGCTCAAATGTTGGAACAGGTTGCCCAGGGAAGTGATCAAGTCATCATCCCTAAAGGTATTTAAAAGATGTGTAAATGTGGCACTCAGGAAAACAGTTCAGTGGTGTACTGAGCAGTGTTAGGGTTGGACTTGGTCTTAGAGGTCTTTTCCAACCTTAATGATTCTACAATCATATCTATCTCAAGGCTTGTACATCTGTTTGGATTCTTTCACTCCACAGTTTAAGGACAAAAGTCTCCTGTGAAAAGGCTTTTTAGCAAGACTAAGGATCTCCTTTCAACTTTTATTCTTATTACTTATATTGCTGTAAGAACCAAGAATCAGACTACCAAGCTGAATACATTATGGTAAATCTCTTCAAACTGAAAGATCAAAAGTAAGAGATTAAAAATTAAAAGAGTGGGGGAAAATAGTCATGAAATCTATGTGAAGAGACAAAATCACTTGTTCAGGACCTAGATCAAAAGAATCACTAGGAAAACAATTGTACAATCTAAAACCCACATGTCTATGTTACCTTCTGTTCCTAATCTGAAATTAGGAATACGTCTGAAGAAATACAGAACTGTGCAAAGAAATTATGTGTACATTTTCTAATCTGGATCAATCAGTCGTATTGCTAATAATTATAACATTCTTAAGGAACTGAGAATAATTGTCTGTTGAGAACAAATATGAACTGCCCTCTCCTGGACAGAACTGGAACACTCACATAGTTCATTAACCTGATTTCGCACCCATACACCACAGAAAATATAACATCACTTTGATCGTCTGGAAATTCTCTGAATAGCATCCAAAATTACAGCTGTAACTGTGAAACCCAAGGTCAGGGTTCATGCTCTCACCCAAGACACTGTCAGGCAATAGCGATCAGTTCATGGTAATAGACAATAATCCACAATAATGGCTTTTGAGCCATAAACTTCAAGTACATGATAGACTATCACAGATTCAAGACTTACTGAAGCTTGAAACAGCAAGAACACAAAGCCCCCCAGTTAAAGCACCAACCAAACACACTCACTGCTGCCACTGCTAGCAAAATGGAGAGACAAAAGATTCAGGAAAACCCTGCTACAGTACACATAGCTTCCCTTCGTCCTCCCTCTAGGACTGTTGAGCCAAACAAATAAGGTGACTATGCAAAGGATATTCAGGAACATCCTGCACCAAGGCCAAATCCAGCAAGCTGCTGAGTAAGTACCTCCCACAAGGTGCACAGTGCCCCTGACTCCTGCTTCAAGTTATATCACTGAAGCCTTGACACATTCGGACGTGTGGAGGACATCCATTATTTCAGCCATTTGAAAGGAAGCCTGATTGATATAAGGCACCCACAGGGGCAGTAGAAGATGGCTGCAGTCTGCACAGTGACATCGGAAGGTCAGAGGGAGGTAGAGGGACTACATTATGAGAGATTTAGAAAATAAATACCCCCTCCCCCTACCAGAGCTTTGGAAATGACCTACATATCATTCTGTCAAATAGTTCCTCTGGAGATACACTACAACACAATAGTTGTGACAGCAACCCTGATCGGGACAGGACAGGGCGGGGATACAAATGTGTCATGGAGATAGCTTGCTTCTCCCCATGTACATATCTGGAGCTCACTGCAGCAAAACGTTGCAATTGGGAACCACAATAACAGCTTTCTTTTTTTGCTACATTTTAAAAATATTAAGCAGCTTCCACCAATTAAGAAGATTTTTAACACAGAAATGCCCTATTAGACCCTCCTGGTACCATATACATGTAGTTCATTAGATGTAAAGAGTGAAAGAAGCATTGCATTCCACTGGTTAGAAAACATACCTATAGATATATTTTTCACTTTGTTTTAAGAGGCTGAGGACGGGTAAATTACAGAAACAATCCTACAATATACATTTTCTGCCTAGGAAAACTAGTTTCAGACTCAGTATTTCTAGAAATGTAAGTACTGAAACTGCACTTTAGTTGTCAGTAAATTCATTATCACATTAACTAGGTCTAAATTATTAAACCTTAATGATGTAGGTTCTCAAAATGTGTGGGGCTTTATTTTCCCACACAGAATCAATGTTAAACATTAGCAGTATAAATTAAGTAATACTTTACTGTGGCATGCTGCTGCTTTGAATTGAGTTACCCCAGGAAGATGTATATTCATGGCTACAGGCTCTCTTTGGCCTCCTAGCGAGGATGATATAGTTTATTGTAACAAATGAGCAGTCGACCTATAATGACTTAAATGATGTATACATTTTTGCCAGTGAAAATGTACCAGTGAGGACCTTTCTGCTTAAGGGAATGAGAAGAAAACAGGAGCATGTACCATAAACATAATTTCCATGAAAGCCTGGGGGAGCATCTCCCTTTACACAGTTTAGAAGCATGGCGCATATCAGAAAACATTTTAGGATAGTTAAATTAATAGAATATAGACTCAGGCAAATTTGAGAAGGTTTTTTTTTAAAAAAAAACAGTATTTTGGCTTTAACTCTATGGTTTGTTGAGGGTTTTTTTTGGCTTTCAATCTGAACTGTGCAAAAGACAAGTTAGGAGACTATACCATTATTATCTTGATGCAATTTATGGGTCCTTAAAAGAGGAAAGTATTTATATTGTAAAGTCATCACAACTATTGTCACATATTATTGCTGAGCCTCAATTTCTTTTGTTGTTATTTCTTTTACTCACCCGAAGGGCTTAAAAACTGCAATGAGGAGTTTATCTGATAGTCTAAAGGTTATAACAGTGCACATTTTGCAGTGATATTTGAAACAGAAAGAGCAAGGTAAACATACATCTTGTATTGCTTTTCCAAGATGCCTAAAATCAGAATAGCCATAGGTGCCAGGTTGTCAAAGTCATCAGTATCTATCACCAAGGTACACTAACAGGTTGAGAAGAACAAATTAAAGACTGTGATAATCCAGGCCATTTGCTATAGATCCCTTGACTAAACTGCAATACCCAAAGACTATCTCACCTCATTCAGAGGTGTAAAATGAATGTTGGATCTGCCCAGATACAGAATCAGAGACTACTGAACTGAAAAAAGGTATGTGATAAACCTAGAGGTGATAGAATGCAGTCAGTGTGACAGAGAGCTGATTTCTCTCTCTTTCACTATTTGAAATACCAGGAGGTAAAAGAAATATTACCTCCTTACTATCATGAAGTATAAAAGATCTGCTACCAGAGATAGATGACAAAAACTTAGGCCCAACCCTGGAAATTAAGAGAGCAGAAAGGAGTAGACAAGCTTACTGATGTTAGCAGTGTGGTACAGTCCCATAAGTGGCACAGGCTGATCCAGATGCCTCCAAGCTCTGACAATATCCAAGTTCCTCTCACATTTTAGTAATAATTACACAATGACTTTTCAACAAAATCTTGCTAAGCAAGGTCTTCCAGCACTGAAAATGCAGCTTAACTCCTACATAGCTGTCAGGATAAAAAACAAATAGACACAGAGGCCAATTTCAATCCCTGTTCCCTTAAGGACAGGGCCACCAATGCCAATTGAACCAGTCAGAGCATAAAGACAATCACACCACTACTGTACATATGGTGCTCTCTTTTCCTGCTGGGATTGCATGTGTGATGGACCTTTGTATATAAGATCACTGTTGCAAACCTGATTCAAGTAGGTCAACAGGAAAGTTGCACCTCGGCTTTCCCTGGAGAGCAAAACACTGTTAACATAATGCAGCAGGTTAGGCATTCACACAGAAGTTTAAGTCAAAACAACCCCACACACCACCAAAAGACACCACCAAAAAAACCCCAAGACCCTCCCCTTCAGTGGGAAAGCAAAAGGAAGATAAACTACATTTCAGCTACCTCTAAAACATATTTACCACTACTGCAAAAACTTGTATTTGCTTTCACATATCCTGAAATCACTTACAAGCAGCCAATATTTCACAAATGAGAATCAATGTCTGTAGTCATTTCACACTTGGCTTCCTATTTTCCAGCTATTGGGAACTCTACAAATGACAGATACTTAGAAGTAGGAATATAAGACTTAACCTTAGTTCTGTATTAAATAGTAGATAACCCATTAAAGAAAAACCAAAGAAACAATCACCCAACCAACCAAAGTT
Organism: Pitta sordida; assembly: GCA_013390025.1. Lineage (NCBI taxonomy): Eukaryota > Metazoa > Chordata > Aves > Passeriformes > Pittidae > Pitta > Pitta sordida. The sequence goes on from WEKX01018784.1 coordinate 187,818, forward strand.
ATTGTGTTACTGGTGAGTTTTGCAAAACTTCATATTTGCCTTTTGTTTTCCAACAAATTTATCCTGACTACAGATCCATTTTCACACATTTTATTGGTCTAAAGGCAAGAAGTTCCTAGAAAGCCACGAGTGAAACAGACTAGTTTTGACAGTCTTATCCTGCCTACCATTACGCTTTGTGGATACCTTTGTTTTGAGGGTTAATGCCGCTCTTCTCATAAGATAGCGTCCCTACCTAATCTAACTTTTCAAAATAGACTCATAGATTTGATGGCCATACCACAAACATCTCGGTATGGTACAGTGCCAAACACTGCTGGTATACATCATGTATGTCCAGAAATGCTACTAACATACTGTGTGTTTATAGCTGCACCTTTGCTACAGTATCTCCTAAAACTTACCATATAATAGTTTCAGCTTGAGCTGAGTACTTTCTCATTCACATATCATCAGAAACGGTTTGAGTCAAAGGCTGCTTTCAGTAACACTTGCCCTAAAGATATTGGATGAATGGAATTATGATTCGATCTACTTCCACATTAAAATGCTTATTAAAAAAGAAAAGTGCATAGTGCTTTAAGAGTCTTCTACTAACAACTAATGCATGCAGTACTAAAAAGATACTGTTTGAGCTGCAGAAACTATCATAGTACTAATGGTGGTCAGTAAGACAAAATAGAACTAAACCTGAATTTCCATTTAAATAGTATGCTTACAGCTGAAATTATTTGTACTTATGTATTTCCTCTTGGGTTTCATTCCTGACACAAGGGATCTTTAGCTCCTGTAACCCTATTGCAGCATTTTTATACAGTAGCAATTCAGGTACACACTATAGTTTAGAGAACATTTCTTCCCCATGGGAATGAGTTTTCCACTCATATAACTTTAAGGACATAGAGTGCTATTGCCTGAAAAGTAGTAATATAGCCCTTCCTTGACTCATTTTGTTCAACTTCTCATTGGTTAAACCACAGCTCTCAAGTCTCTCTGTTCCACTTGTTTAGTAAACCCACAAAATGCTGCAAATTGCTTCCCTGCCCCTTCTATCTGAATGCTGCTCAGAGGACTGAAGAAAAGGGTCTGTTTCCAGTTTCATATTAAAACTGCTCCATCAGTGCCAGCACCATGACCAGTAGCAGCAGAATTAGGCTGGGCATCTCTTGAGTGTTTTTAGGTACCATGGCAACATAACAACAATGGGCCTGGGTTTGAAGGTATAATGTTACCATCTATTTACACAACCTCTAGTAAATAACAGCTTTGTGCTTCCTGTACAAAGGAAAATAACCTAAAGAACGAAAAGGGGGTTTAAGCTACCTGTAAAGAACACCGAAAGCTCCAAACGTCATCATGATGACATATACATCTGGACACAGAATGCACATGTGCACCACAGAGATGGATAAATTCAGAGTAACAAAAATACACCAGATGTTAGACCATCAAGCTCTAACATTATCATCATCCCATACCACATATTCCATAGAGATTAAACAATATGTGACAATTTAAATAATTTACATGGAAGAATACTCTTTACTTCTGTAATGGCCATCTCTTAAGACCTCCAGCAGTCAGGAAGGACCCTGTTATATAGTACAAACCAAACCAGAGAGAGTGTATTGACACCAACAAACTGACCATTTGAGAGGTGACCTTATCAGTGTATATGAATAACTGAAGGGAGAGTGCCAAGAGAATGGAGCCAGGCTGTGCTAACAAACAGGACAAGAGGCAACAGACAGAAACTGAAGAACTTCACTGGGTGAGTGACTGAACACTGGAACAAGTTGCCCAGAGAGGATGTATAGGCCCCCTCACTGGAGATATTCAACAACAGCCTGGACACAATCCTGTGTAATGTGCTCTAGGATGACCCTGCCTGAGCAGGGAGATTGGACCAGATGATCCACTGTGGTTCCTCACAACTTTAAACATTCTGTGATTCAGTGACCACACTAAAGTTAACACAGACCTCAGAAAAACAATGGGTTCAGAAAGAGGTACTCCAGAAACATGAGGGCAACTACAGTAAGAGGCTACAGTCACTGCACGCTGACCAGCCTGCCAGTGGGCATCCCAGAGAATCAGATACTACAAGGAAGACAGTGAAATACGTAAGACACTGGAAAGGGTAGGAGTTGCATTTGGCTATCTCACTTCTAACATGGCTCACACTCTGGATTAATTAATGCAAAAACCCCAAACCAGTTTGTTATTACATCACTATATTACACAGTATTTCATTGTTCCCATTTTCAACCGTCCAAGACCAATCATTTACAGAAATTAGGTTATTAAATTGAACATTTTATCCTTATTTAAAATTAGAAAGTTTAATGTTTGGTGCAACTCCATCTGTCTGCTTTTTTCTAACAGACAATTCACTATGTGCCTAGAGGATAAATTCTAGATCTTAACATAAAATGGAGAAAGTATAAACCTATTAGCATCGTCGTAACCAGTTCCTACTCTGAACCACACCATTACACGCAAGGTGCAGTGCCGAACTGTAGCAGGTTTTTTTAGGTTACTCCCAGCCAAGCAGAATTTCTTTAGGGACCTCTTCAAAGATCGGCTCTTTGAACACAAAATGAAGTTATCTTGCATGCTTTGGCTACTCACAGCAGCACCTTTACATTATGTATGGTTCTTGATTGCTCTTAGTGTGAGCAAATTGCAGAGCACACTATTAGGGATTTTCACTTTATGCGAAGGATGGGAATTTATTGCTGGTTTTATGCTAACACATTGGTGTTCTGAGTATTTACAACATATTGTTGCATTTGTTATTAATAGAGTAGTGTACTGGGGAAGGATTAAGAATCAATAAAACACTCTTACATCTGCATTTATAGTGTTTAAAAACAAGATAGAACACATATAGTCCACAGGGTTTACATTGGTAATTTTGTCTTTCTACCTTGGGCAGGAACCAGAGTGTGTGGATAACTTGTATCATTCGAGTGTGATGATGAAAATTAAAAAAAAGTTTAGAAGCTGTATATTCGACAGGTTGAAACATGCTAAAACTGGAAGTTCTGTCCCACATTATTTATATGCTATGGAGCAATTTTGAAGAGCATTTAACTGCTTAAAGATAGTACATTGTGGGATTCCCAAAAGAATCTCAGTCTCAACGACCTTGAACTTCTTTCTGCTCACAAGACAAGCTCTGAGAGGCAATAACATTTCAAACAGGTATAACATCATGCAGTGGGTAAGCAATTGGCTCATGGGTAGAGCAAAGACAGTAAGACTGAATGGGGTGACATCAGATTGATGACTCCTCACTAGTGGGGTTCTACATGGCTCCATCTTAGGCCCTGTGCTCTTGATCACCTTCATAAATGAAGGATGCAGGACTGGAGGGGATACTAAGCAAGTTGTCAGATGACACTAAACTGGAAGGAGCTTGTTGACTTCCCCAAAGGCAGGGAGGTCCTGCAGAGAGACCTCAACAAATCAGAGGACTGGGCAATCACCAACAATATGAAGTTCAGTAAGGGGAAGTGCTGAACTCTGCACCTGGATGTATGTACAGACTGGAGAATGAGATGCTGGAGAGCAGTGCCACAGAAAGTGCAGTCAGGGATCTCCCTTGTTCTTGGTCTGTCTGTCCTCAGGTTTCCTACAAAACTACCACACACTCCTCCTGCACTCCAGGCAAAGCAGGCACAGGACAGCAAGATTTGCTCCATGCAAAAAAAAAGCAGGATTCCAACTCCTATTGGGACAGTAGCTCAACAAACCTAAGAAACATGAAAGTGGCAGAATCTGCCAAAGGAATGTTTGCAAATCCAAACACTAGTGGTCAACCAGGGACTAACAAAGGATTTTTGCATACTCTGCCTAGAAGCATTTTGATGGATGAAAGGTGGCTAGGAAGGGCAGAGAGTCAAGGAAAAGGGGTAGCAATCTGCCTCTACCCAAGTAATAAAGTAAACTGCTGCAATGTCCCTACAATGGTGTCTGGCTCCTCCCTCATGGCTCAACTTCTTGCTCTTCACAAAAGCACATTTCCAGATTGAGCCCTCCCATTTATCTAGTCCCTTGCAAAACACACTTTCCAAAACCCCTACCCCTCTTCACTCTCTCCACCCATTCTGCAGCATTTCAGCCTTCTTAGCTCTGATTGTAAAAGAGGTGTATTAACAGGCTTTATTTCAGATGCACAGGTAATTTTTAACTTCATGCACCTGCTGGCGTGAACCTTGCCTCAAGACTTCAGTTAGTCTGAAGTTAGTTAGAAATCCACTTTAGTACAGTGGTGAGTGTCCCCGCCTGCCATGCGGGAGACCAGGGTTCGATTCCCGCCGGGGAGGCAGTGGTGGTTTAAGAGCTGGACTGGATGATCCTTGTGGGTCCCTTCCAACTCACAATAATCTGTGAATCTGTCTGCAGGAATTGGTGATGCAAATAATAAAATTATTTACTGAGAACTAGCAAAAGTAGAAGCAAATAGTACCAAGAAACCCACTTGTTTGTAACTGGCTGTACAAGTCCTAATTTATGTGGCTTTATCTACTAAGGTGTTGGTAAAGTCAATAGTTCTGGACCTGAAAACCTGGAATATAGCTACATCACAATAATTAGAGGATCACCAACTCAGTCTCTTCAGTTAGAGAAATTTGTATTTGTGGGTGTGGCAACAGAGTATATGTTACAGTCAACTCCTTGAGTGACATTTCCCAGAGTGACATTTTTTTGCCACAGAGATGTATCACTTTCTGCAGGTGCCAGACTGGTCGCAAGCATTTGTGGATGGAAATGTTAAACTATGCAGATAAATTTCAAAAGATGAATGGGCATCTGCACTCCAATATAATTTATACACAATAATACATGTTATTTATACACTCTGAAGACTCTGCAAGCCAAAACATCACCATTTTGTCTATTTTCTGAATGTATAAATAAGACATAGGATTGTAGAGAAATTACACTGGAGACCAAAGGATCATTTATCTTTTTAAATTTACTTCCATACCCTTTACACTTGGAAAAATAACACCATCCACAATTTATACAGAAATAAAATCAGTCAGATGAAGGACTCTATATAAAGTGTTACGGTAACGTTTTCAAATCAGGTAAATTCTGCATTTTCCAAATTCATTAACCCCCCACTATAAACCAAACCCTGTTTTTACTATCCTATATAGAAAACATGATGCAAAGGCAGGTCAAGTGATCTGAAAACTAAGAAAAACTCTTGCAAGGAAGGCCAAATATTTCTTCCACTCACACCAAGGTAACAGCCATGAGTAGAGAGTTATTACTCTAGCTTTGCACATATCGAAGTGACAGCATAATCTGCTCTAAGGAAAGAAACACTTGCTCGAGGTTTAACAATCACTAAAGACTTTAGCAAATATAAATTGAAATACCATTCCTGACTCCATGGCTCTATTATGTGTAATTAACTCCTGCTCCAAAAGAATCTACATAATACACTTATTTATTACCAGTAATTACAAATTCACTCTTCTTAAGACAACTGATTAGAATTTACATCCTTCAGTTACAACATTTGAAAGAAAATATTTTGAAAACACTTCCCCAGTCTTTTTAGTATCAGCTTCATTTTTTCTTTCAAATAATTAATCCAGTGGCAGAAAGTCAGATTCCTCTCCTCCTCAAAAACAGTGGTGATATGGTTATTTCACACAATCTAGTCCTCTAATGTCATCACCCACTATCGTTTCTTTTTCTTGTCCTGGGCAAATCCACAGTTCTAATGACTCGGGTAGGGTTATAGCTTCCATAACAACTGAGAATCAACATCCAAACCTGTCATACATCTATTCCTACTGCTTCTTTCAGGCTATCTCTTGTGGATGAAATATACAGTGCTCTCAAATTCATATTGAAACATCCTCTAAAGGCTTCCACATCTGTTTTTTAGTATAAAAAAGCAATTAGTACATCCTGTAGGAGCGTTCAAATTCCAACAAAACCACCAAAATGCACGCTGTCAGAAAACCTAATCCAAAGTCACTGAGCTTAAAGGAGACATTTTGGTTCAGATATTAACAACTAAGTCAAGAGTTATGGTTCATTCTCCCCTAAATGCTCTCCTCTTTAACAATTCTTAGTCTTTAATGTGTTCACACCTGAACTTAATTGTAGGTGAGAACGGAGAAACAGCATTGGCATTTCTTATTTTCATAAGAGATGTGCTAAGGTATTGGAAACTGAAAAAACACACTAAACTCCACATGAAAATAACAGGTCTTAGATAATTTTTCTCCTTACATGTTAGAAAAGGAGAAACCATCCTGGTTAAAGAAGAACCAAATCAAAGAACACCGCAGTCATGCCCAATTAGGATGATTCTTGTTATTTCCATTATGTAGACATACTGAACTTCTTCACAAAGCAAAGAATCAGAGAAGGCTACATCAAAACCATTCAGAATTCCCTTAGATAATCTGGGAAATCCATTTTTCAACAGAGAAAATTTTGAAGGAATCAAAACTAGAAACTACGTTTTCTGTTTCTCCAGTCACAAAAAAAAACCCCAAAGGCCCAACTTCCGTTCATGAGTGCTGTCCTTCCCAGGCTGAAAGAGCGGAGATAACCATCAGCAGACAGTAAGGAGACTCTGCTCGGTACTACAATGCACTATGCAGTTTCCTAGCTAGAGCCCATTCAAGTTATGTAATATGAAAATATCTTTTTTTCTCCAACCCTGAACAAGCAGACATTTCTTTGCACTGCATATTAACCTAGGTTAAGTAATGAAAATAACTTGCAACTGCTTCTCTGGGTGCTCACAGATAGATCAGGCGACTGACTGAATATAGCTTTTGAATACACGTCATGACCAGAGCACACTGTCCTGACACTCAGACCAGAAATCTGGGGAATGGGACACCTGAGGCTGCTAGCACCACTCAGATGTCCAAACAAACTGGACAGGACACTCCAGGTAAAAGAGGCCAGGCCAGATAAGTTTGGTTAGGAAAAAAGATGGAAGGAAGAGAAGTCCTTTTTTAGCAAGATGAACAAGCGGGACAGCTTTTACACAGATATCACAGGAAAAGTGAGCACAGCTGAGGAGCAAAGATCATACTAACATATACAAAGGCTGTTTTGTCCTAACACTTCTTAAATTTGGGAAGACCATGCTGGCAGGGATTTTTTGTCTGTTTGATCTTACACACACCCATGAGTGAGAAGATATGATGTGGCTCCTCTTAGAAGCACATATGATAGCAGTCTTGTCAGAAATTCTCTCTAGTTTTGCAATAGCTATGAAAAGGTTACTGGCTGCATTTCAGTTAGGGAGCTGAAAGCAGCAGCAAGCAAGACTCCAATCCAGCAAAACCATCACTTCTTTATTGTAGGGGCTTCCAGTGAGGGAACAGTAGGAGTTTACAATCACTACTGACTACTCCCCTAAGGGCTACAATTTAGAAAAGTTTGTAGTTAAAAGATAATACATTTTGAATTGGATCAGTGACTTCTTGTCACTCTGTTTCAGTCACCCACATGTTGCTTGGCCTCTAGTTTCCAAGTCCAGGAAGAAGGCTACAAGCCTAGCATGGAGGTAGGAGTCCCTTCTCTGAAACAGAACATGCACAGCTGAGCACTCACCACAGTCACTGCACCATTACAATTGCTGGATGCAGTTCTGAGACAGCTACGTCTTTAGAAAGTTAGACTTACACTAGGAACAGACTTGTTTTAGCAGCCAATTCAGTCTGCTTTGCAAGCAGGTTTCACAGCCAATGCCAAGCTCAACCCTGCTGTGGTCAGCTTACAAACATTTCAGCTGGCTGCTTTGAAACCAGTTAATGCAAGTTTTTCAGCAGCAGCTCTCAGACAGCCTTTCTACTCCAGCAGCCACCTCACACCCCATCACTTTGACAAGTACTTCACCACAGAGGGGGGACATTACCCAGGAGCTCCTGGGAGCACACTGAGGCAATGTGCTAATGAAATGACAGCTCAGCCCATCGGGTGTAAAATGAAGATCCACTGAGCCAGCTTCACCCAGGGAAGGTGCAGACAGCAGAGAGCAGAGATGACACCTCCAGCAGTCTATGATACCTCTGCAGGATGCATTCTGGCAATCCCAGGTTCTTGTCATCCCTACCACCCATGCAGTCAGTTTCTTCCCAGGCTAGAGCATCCCCGTCACCCCCAGCAACCTTGCCTTCAATGCACTGGAACTGCCAATCCCCAATACTCTTTCCTCTCTTCCAAGATATAATCCCCCTCCAGCCCTCCCTTTGAGCATGCTTTCATTTGATTATGAACTCTTTCAGGCAAAAATGGTCTTTTATCATGTGTTGGTACAGCGCCCAGAAAAATGGGGTTCTGATCTCAAGGCACTACCATAACATAAATAACAATAATTCACTACTACTAGCCTTCAGTAACTCCAGGAGTTTTGCTGGGAGATGGCAAGTCATGGTAACATGCCTTTCAACAGCACCAAAATAAATCATTTTTGCACATTCCAGTATTTTGGGGAGATGGAGGAAACAGAGAGAGAAAATGCAAAATTAATCTAACACACATTTGACTCTTTAAATTTATTATAAATCTAAATGATTTACCAGAACATAAAATTCTCACTTGCAGAGTCAAGGACAATATTCTATTCATGTGCAAAAGTCATTTATTCATTTATAATTAGATAAAATGAACTGCAATTTTTTACAAAAGAATTTGCATTTGGCAACAGTAATGTATTACAGAAGGGTGGCACTTTGTTATATCCATTTGTTAGTCAGGACACTGGAGCTGCAATTTAATAGACAAGAAATAAGTACAGTAGAGGAAGGGAAAAAATTAAATTCCGCGTGATCAGCAAGGTTTCGAACAATCGCTAGCCAACTGAAGTGGGTGCCATATCTATAAGTCATTTTGTTTTATAGGCCATTAGGATCTCCTGAGAGAGGCTGCATGGAGACCGCTGCTTTTTGTTGAAATTAAAATGTCAGAGAAAAAGAAATAGAACAAAACAGGGAATCTGCAATTAATTACAAGGCCATAAAAATTCAATAATCAGGAGGCAGTGCTGCTGTAGGCACAGCGGTATCTGATTCAGGCTAACAGGAATGGAATACATTAATCTTTTCAAATTAGTTTTTTAATCTGACGGGGATATATAGTGACGTGTTCTTTTACTGTTTGAGCAGAGCTGCTGTCTAATATATAAGGCTGAGTGTCTGGAATTAGGACATCTATAGCCATTTTGTGACTACAACATTTTCACGGCATTTATTCAACCCTATCTGTACACCTGTCCTACAGAAATCAAGCAAAACATGTTCAAAGTTCACGTCCTAGATAATGCTTATGAAAAATAATTAAAATGCTGGGATTAAGACAAAATAGCAGGTCCCCAAACAAGCTTGGCATGCGGCTACTTAAAATGACAGCCTACTCTTCAGGATGTAGTACTAGGCTTTGAAACTGGCTTCCCATTCCTTGTCTACATTGAGTTTTCCCTTTTTTTATTTTCCTGCAAAGGTGACCAGCAAAAGGTCTGTCTTCATGCTTACATCCTTTAGTTCTGCATCCTTTAGTCCTATAGAGTGAAGCCCTAAAAGCTTCATAAATTTGAGGACTTTGCTACTTTTTTCTTTAAATATTCATTACATCTCTCAGACCTATTCTCCTGGCGAATGCTCTTCACGGTGTCCCTTTTAAGGGGATGAAAATGCACGCTACAGAAACACAGATGCTACTTAAACACTCAGAAGATGGATGAATGTGTACTGGACTCCAGTTACCAAAAGCATGTGTTTAGTCTTCAAGATATGGATATACAAAGATTATTTGACACTGTTCTTTTTACAATTAAGTCTTTTCCTATCCTTGTCTGGGCTTTATCCTCTTGTTCTACTGAAATTACAGATTGGAGACAAAGACTTCACTATTGAATGAAAACCCAGGAGTCAGGTCCCTCTTTCTACACCTGCCCAAATATCTCTTTCTTTTTAAAATTACATACAAAAGCATGAAAGACTACTTCTATACCTTCTCTTACACTGGGAAAAAGGCACATAAATCCCTCTTTAACCCCACCCTATTGAAAATAGCAACATGATTATCAAAGTCTACTGGCTCAAAACGTTCCTGTAGGCAGCTAAAATCTTTTCACATCCTTGTTTCCCCGGGTGCACTGGGCACACTTAATTTGCTCCATTTCAGGTTTCAGTCCTGTAAGCACACATCCAAGAAAAAACAAACTCCCCACGTGAACATTAAATGACTAAGCTCAGGTTAAATTAAGACTTCACACCTTTGTCTAATTCCATTTTTAGTTTACAGCTTTTTTTCCAATCAAATTCCACTGCACTCACTTGAAAAGTCATTTTCCAATTCTTTACAGTTCCTCAATGTAAAGTAACATAATTTATGCATTCATTGCTTTTTCCTGCAAGGCAGAATAAATGGGTGTGGATGCATTCTCTTCATGGATCCTTCAAAAGGATAAATAATATGTTCACGTGGGAGTATATGAAAGAAAGGACCGGGAATGAGAGAACAAGTAAGCAAGACCTAATACTTTGCAGGCCAACAGAAATACTAGATCAATTTGGGAAAGATTCCAAGCACGGAAAAGGGTACAAAATCATAATTTTCTATATACAGTTGGGTCTCCTATATCATGGACTCATGGTCTTAATTGGGTTCCGCGAAGCCCTACTTCCGCATTGAATGGCAGCTTATTAATATGCAAATTTGCCCCGCACCCTCAGACAGTTCCCCAGCGCTGTTTCGGCACTGTGCTGCTGTGTATCAGTTGCTGTGGTGGCCATGCCAAGGGGGTGGGGAAGTGGCAGAGCCACCCCAGCCGAGACAGGGCAAGCAGAGGGGCGGGGCCACCAGCACAGGTGGATTGGAGCAGTGGGGCCGCTGGCGTGGGCAGGGTGATTGGAGCACTGGGGTCGCCGCAGCTGCTCTGAACGTTGATTTGCATATTCATGACTGTCTAATTGAATATTCACGCATGCTAGGTTGTGCACACGCAGTTGCAAAAAGAGGCCTGCATTGCTAAAACACCATACCGCTAAGATGTGAAGCCGCAACAGGGTGGTGGGCGAAGTGCAAGAGGGCCGACTATCACTTTTCTTTTAAATCACAAGGACTGCAGAACTCTCCCTTCTGTGGTTAGTTTATCTAACATTTTTCCTACAAGTGTATCCTTAATACATTATTTCCCTGTTCATAAAATGTAATGAGAGTATTGAACAAAATTTTATTTCCCTAAATGTTAATGGCTCAAAATTATTCTCAGTATCAACATTGTAAGTTTCCCACCACAAGTGCTAAGTACTCAGAACAAGCTAAGTCTCCCTGCTCATTCATTTTATTTTTTCAGTCCTAAATCTACAAGCATAAGCAATTGCAGTGACACTAGAAAAGTAATTTTGCCAAATTTAAAGTACTTCCAAATATATTACTACTGCCTTCAGTAGTTAAAACAAAGCACGCACAGTTATCATGAACACACCTGAAAAAACTTTATTCCAGAATTTGAAAACGAATTCAAAATACCAGCCTATTGCATAATTGTCCTGCTCTCCTTGACACAGCATGACTTTGTCTACACTACACACTGACAGTTTTGAAGACTTTCACAGCTGTGCAGCATTATTTACAGTCACATTTTAGCAGCACTGAAAGTCAGGACAATGGCATTTAAACAGCAGAGATACCTATTCCTAAAGTGAATAAAGCTTAGGAGCCAGTGGCTGTGAGCTGTGCTGGCATCCTCACACTTTTGCTACTACTGAAATTACATAAGTGATAGGGACCAGGAGAACATTTTAAAAGAACCTCTAGCTTATACACACCAGCCACAAGGAAGTGTGGGAGGGTTTCCTTGGCTCTTTTTTTCTGCTCTCCAGACTCTGAGGATAAACAGATGTTTCTTGAAACATGTATTATTGGGAAGAAAGAGCAGACTTAAAATTTAGGACAATAACACATTCCAGTGTAAATATTCATTGTGAGTTGTGGGGAAATTAACCATACTGCTCTGATTAGCAATAATAGACAGGAACAGTATCTACAACTCACAATGGATGTTAAACATACACCATTGTTTCCTGCAGTCCCTTTAAAAGAAAAGCAATACATCCTAAAAACTGCCGAAAAGGGAGAAAATACTTTACAGTTATCTTGTATTCTGTTCAGCCGAGGAAAAAAACCCCACTGTTCAAACCTTGTTATAATCTAAAAAACTGTATTTATTTACAGATAACCTGAGTCATCTATTAACGTCAGAAGAAAAAACTATTAATTTGGAAGTCTAGACAGTTTTTTAGTTGTAAGGCTCATTCCTGGTGTTAAGATTAGTTTTTATTTATATAAAGGAGTCTTCAAATTAATATATATGTTCATAATAAGATATAAAAATAAGACAAAAAATGGGATATAACAAGTTGGTAACACAATAAGATATTGAAATTATACTTAAACAACATGGAGCCTTCTACAAGATGATTGTTTTAGTAGACATAGGAAGAGCGGTGGATTCTTGACTTCTTCTTTTCTTTTTCTTTACTTGTCCACACAGAGTGCCAGAATATCCTCATAGACAAACTAAGAGGGGCTAGACAAACTCACTGTGAGGTAGACTGAAATCTGGCTGAACTGCCAGGCTCAAAAGGTTGTAACCATCACATGAAGTCCAGATGGTGACCAGTCACTGATGGTGCAGCCTTAAAGGTCAACACTTGCATCAGTACAGTCTAACATCTTTATTAATGACCTGGATGACAGGATAAAATGCACTCTCAGCAGGTTTGGAGAAGATAAACTTGCAGAAGGGGTTAACACATGAGATCGTCATGCTGACAGTCAGAGGTACCTTGACAGGCTGAAGAAATAGGTCCATGAGAACTGCATCAAGTTCAACAAAGGGCCATGGAAAGTTCTGCACCTAGAGAAGAATAACCCCTTTCACTACTACAATCAGGGGTTGACTGGCTACAAAGCACCTTAACAAAAATGGACTCCAAGGTTGCTCAGATTTCAGACAAGAAATTGACCATGAATGAGGAAAAGGCCTTTGTGGCAAAGAAGGCCAGCAGCACCCTGTGCTGTGTTAGGAAGACAATTACCAGCAGGTCAGGGAAGACGATTATTTCCCTGTGCTCAACACTGGTGAGAAAGCTAGAGTGCTGTGCCCACTGCTGAGCTCCCCAGTAGGCATGGGGCAGGGTGGAAGGAACAGACACTAATGGACTAGACCCAGTCCAGCAAATGGCCACACAGATGATCAGAGGGCCCGAGTACTTGTCACACAAGAAAAAGTTTAGAAAGCTGAGGCTGTTCTGCCTAGAGAAGATGAAGCCTCCCAGGGATCTTATCTGTGTATATAAATATATGATAGAGGCAAATAAAGATGACGGTCAGGCCCTGTAGCATTCAGTGAAAGGAAAGGAGACAGCAGGTGCAAAATGAAGTACTGTATGCTCTTTGTAATCATTTGAAGTAAAAAGAAACCCATCACTTTTTCACTGTAATGTTGATTAAATACTGGGAAAGGAAGAGTAAAGAGATTTTGAACTTGTCATCCTCAGAGTTACACTAAATCCAACTGTACATGATCCTGAGCAGCCTGCTGCAGCTGACTGGTTTGAGCAGGGAAATCCTTTCCAACCTCAACTACTTTGGGTTTCTGTGAATAATTCAGTATTATTATATACCATAAGGATGACTATTTGTACTATGATATCCATTACATTAATATGTATAGCTGCTGGCTAGGGAGAGTAAACAGGGAAAAAAATAAAAAAGTCTCTTTTTCAAGACACTGCTCAGATTCTCTTCAAAAAGTTATACATTTAATAAATCAGTCCCCTGCTCTGATAGTCTCACAGCAGCATGAACAGGCAACAAATTATCTTTCCTCAGCATCCTTTAGGGTATGAAGACATATGCTTTAGCCTCCAGTCTATTAACAATATGGATTCAATTTCAGCATTCCCCAGACAATCAGGAACCTGGAAATTACACTGCATATTCTAGGCAGGTATCCTGCTACAACAAAAAGCAGCTCGTTCTCACCATATGTCTACCTCTATGTAATGCCTCCTACGTAAGTACTCACACTTTTATATAATAGTACCAAAACCACGTATGCTTTTTATATACATAGTCTCAGTGCCTCATTTGAAGTGCCATCATTGAATCGTTTTGGTAGGCAAATAGAAGAACAAAGAGTGGATGAGAACGAAAGCTAAGCAGGCCAGAAGTTAGGTTTTGCATGTCAGGGAAAAAGAAAGGGAATAGCAGTGAAAACGGAATCCAGACCTGCCAAGATAAAACAGTAAGAAAAAGAAAAAAACTGAAGAAAATCCATCTCACGGGAATTATGCAGAAAGGCCAACTACACACACTACATGAAAATACACTACATAAGCCTGGATCTCCCAAAGTGCTGATGTTCTGGACATTCAAAGTCAGCCTGCAGAACTGAAGAACCTCAAAGTTTCATGACCAGAGGGTAGAGCAAGGGAGGAAAAGCAAACAAAAAAACACCTAACAGGACAAAGGTTGAGCAAGAAATAACCAACTAAAGGCAATGAATGTGAGAACAAGAGATAGGGAAGCTCAGCCCCATGAGAAAGACTGGATGGACATGAGGGTGGAAGCAAAAGGAAGAAAAGCAAGTGTTCCAATAGGTAAATGGCTCCCAGAAGTCTACTCAGCCCAGAAATTCAAGCGTTAGCATTTTGACACACTGTTCAAATCCAGAAACCTTTTAAGAAACTTAAGCTTCAACCTACTGAAAATTAATTTGAAATGCAGCCCATGTTTTGGCATGTCATACTGACACAGCATGCCCTGTCTATCTGTTTTATTCTCACATGTGCAATAACAACACCAACCTTTCAACAATACACCAAAATAACAGATGGCATAGGAAAAGGAAGCCAGAACTGCAGCATGGGACTTTACTCAGACTAGCTCATGGCGTCAAGAGATGGAGTAGTGTAAGAACATCATCTATGAAAAAACATTTGGTCGTGTGAGACAGGAGACTTGATTTTATAGAAAGCTTGTGACTACACCATTGTCCTTTGAGCCTTTTCTAGGCTATCACTAAGTCTTAGATTCTCAAGATGCCTGGGCTGCTATTTTCCACTCCCACCACTTCTTAACCAAGATGTGCAACACCCTCCAGAAACCTGCCAAGAATTGCACCAATCTCTGCAATAACATTGTTTGCCCAGACCTGTTCTTGATAAAATATTCCCAACTTCAAAGAACTGAAAATCATGTGGGCTGATTCCTAGAGTTCTGCATAAACGCATCCCTTGTTTGGCTGGAAAAGATTGCAAAAGAATGTGAATTACAATATAGAAATGCTTTAAATTAAAATTTTATGCTAGAAAGTGAACAGCCCCCTGCATACATCATTATTTTACCATTTATGCAACATGTAACAAAAAAAAAAATCTCTTGCTATTTCATAGCCTCTCTCTTTTAGCTCCAGCAGTAATGGAAGGAAGATATTACAAATCAGTTGCTGTAGTTCCACAACCCCTATTTTTCTGCAGCATTACATTGATGCTATACCTACTAGCACTGAAGAAAAAAATCTCATTGGATTGCACATGACACAACATCGTGACTCAGCCCTCCTACCACAACACACATTATTTCCTAAAGGGCAACATAGCCTTGAAAAGAGTAAATTTGAATTATTTGGGCTATAAAGAGGTAGAAAGGATGAGGGTAGAGTTTCTCAGTCTTCTCAGACTCATGAGCTTGCTTTGTCAAGCAGGCCAAAAAATGAAGATAGCTTTACTATTAAAGTTAAAGCAAAGAGTAAAAATTACAGCCCCAAAACACTCCTATACATGCAAAATTTATTTGTATGTTTCAAGAAGGTAACAGAATACTTGACCTTTAAAAGTAATGAGGCAAGAGCAAGATTTTCTTTGTACTAAGCTGAAATCCAATTTTCAATGCTTTGAGAGCCTCAAAAGTCTTTTAAAATCTACTAGTCGCTAATAACAGCAAACTGCCAGCTGAGAGACAGCATGCTTTGACGCAACACCTCTGAGAACATGGTTCAATTCTCATTTTAGCCACACAATGCAACCTTGGATGCAGGAAAGTCACTTAGCATACCTGTACTTCAATTCCTCATCCTGAAAAGAAACAGTACTATTTTACATCCTTGCCTGTATTAAATAGTGGGACATTCATTGACAACACTTCCATTTTCAGACCAACATTAGTCGTGTACTTATGTATTTAGACACAAGAGTGAAAACTTTTGGCTATATGGATATAATTCCTCTAGAATATTCACACTGGGATTCAATTTATCCTAGATTGTGCATTTATTAATGGCCAATATTTACACCATTGAATTCCACTAGCAGAAATGGTCAGAGAAAATTTCCCATAATTCAACTGCAGAAGTTCTTTCCGTACCCACAGGAGTTCACAAACTGTATGCGCCTCTAGTCAATAGCTCCTCTTGCATTTACAATACTGAAGACAAATATGCATTATTAAAGCAAATGTATAAAATAAATTATAAAAATAAATTAGCAAATAAACAATGAGGAAATGGCAAAGGCCTGTATGTATAGATTAAAAAAACAGATGAATCCACATCAAGTTAGTCATTATAATTAATTTTCACTATTTCCCACTCTGTCTGGATGATGGTCACCACTGAGATAATTTGTTGCCTCTGACATAAATACAGCTCACCTGTACCTCTGTCAGCATCAGAGTTCCTCATTAATGGAACAATAGTGAGAAACTGGAGGGAGATTAAGTACGAGCTACTGAAATAATTAATTGATTAAAGGGACTGATTTATAGGGAAATATTAAAAGACTACCAAAAAAAGTAACTTAGTTTACTGAAGATTAAGGGGGGCACACATACACATGAACATTAAGGTCTAAAAGTACCTGATGGGTATACACATTAGGAAGGCAGAAGAATTTATTTAGTTCAGTAAAATATAGGGTAACAGAGTAAGGAAATGAAAACAACAGGAACCACTTAGCACAAGCATCAGGGAGAAACTTTCAGACTGAGAACCAATTAGATACTGCAAGGCCATGGTAAGTGTAACTCTTGTTAGCCCACACAGCAATGAGGAGGCTGGGCTCAGAGGAAGCTCCATGCACGACTTTGCTCAGTCTGTTTTGGTCTATACCAGCCAAGCTCAAACACTCAACATGAGCACTCAAAGCCACTGTTATGCTACAGGGCTTTAGCTTTTGCCCAGTCACTCCTATGTTATTCCCCTGTGAGCTACCCATGGAGACGCAAGCCTCATCATGTAAGGTGTTTGAAAACAGACTGGACAAGCATTAGAAGCTGTACTGCAGGGGCCTGGCCCCAGGGGACAGATTAGATGACCTCATACAATTTTTTTTCTTCTAACTTATGCAGTCTGATGAATACTCCTCTCTTACTGAAGGTTCATCAAGGGTGCAATGATTGCTGTAATCATGATTTGATACAACAGTTTTCTTCCAAATTAGATGGCTAATACAGTCTGTCTCATTCCTACCTTCTTCCCCCCAACTCTAATTAACTTCTCTGTGCAGTGGCTCAGGAATGCATGTAATCCCTCCTGGAAGGGTTTTTTCTTAATCCCCCGTGACAGGACTCACAGCATGCTGATATGGACTCCAAAAGATAGATGAGCCAGTGCAACTAGAAAAGCATGCAGCAAACTTTCTGTGAAACACTACCACATTCTGCTCTATAGTAACAATGGCCCATCATGTTTTCTCGTGTTTTTTTCTTTGGTTTTGGCAAAAGCTGGGTTTTTTTGGTTGGGTTTTTTTTTCATTAGCATCCAATTTACTTCTGAGCTCTCTAGAGAAACAGGTCAGGAACTGTCCAATTGTGTGAGATTACCAGCAAGCAGGTGGAGAACACTAAAGGCACTAACTCTGGTATGTTTTAGGGGTCATAAACGGAACTGCCACTCTCTCTGCACCGAACACCTGAGCCTTGTGAGGAATTCTACTAACTCTAGGCACAGAAATGAGGCATTCATTAAAGCTGTAGCAATAGCATGAAATAGCACAGAAACTATTCTAAACTCCACTATGGTTGCTAACTGCTAAATTCACTCATAAGTATTTCCTTCAAGAATTTTTAGTGAAAAGAAACTAATATAAGTTAAAAACAATTTGAAATAGACATACTATAGTACAGTCGGGTCTCCTACATTGCGGACTCGCGGTCTTAATCGGTTCTGCGAAGCCCTACTTCCACATTGAATGGCAGCTCATCAATATGCAAATTTGCCCCACACTCTCAGATGGCTTCCCCAGCATTGTTTCAGCACTGTGTTGCTCTGTATCAGTTGCTGGGGCGGCCATGCTGGGGGGGATGGCGAAGCAGCAGGGCCACCGCTGGGGAGGGAGGATGGGGCCAGCCGCTACAGCGGCTGTGAGGGTTGATTTGCATATTCATGACTGCCTAATTGAATATTCACGCGTGTCAGGTCACACATGCGCAGTTGCGAAAAAGGGCCTCCTTCATCGCTAAAAAATCATGCCGCTAAGATGTGAAGCCGCGATATGGGGGGTGCGAAGTGCAAGAAGGCCGACTGTACTACAAAAGGCTGATGAAAAAATTAAAAACAGCATGGAAGAAAACTATCTTCAGACTGAAATGCATGTCATAGAAAGGTGAATTGTAGAAAAAAATAAACTATTAAAGCTTGAAAGGTAGTCTGTTTTAAAGCAAAACGATAAAGGGGTTGGAAGAGAAACTCGAAGATAGCTTCACAATGTCAATATCTAAAAAGTTGCATTTTAAATGTTAACTGAAATGTCAATTGACAACAAACTACACAGTAACAATTCATGAAAAATAAATTAAACACAAAAGTTCACAAATAAATGGGGAGTAAGTGATTAGCAAGATGGAGCCCAATGAACCTTAAGCACTGAACTGGGTATCAAAGAATAATAGTAATACATTAAGACTGTAGGTGAAAAAATAAAAAATTCCACCATACAGTAACTTCCAAAATCCAAAAGTCATTCATCACGAGCAACAAAAGAAATCATACAACATACCAAAACAAATGATGTTGAAGAAACAAAGTAAAAAAGAAGAGAGCATATATTTCCATAGTTTATTCAAATTATTTACTAAGTAGTGAGAACCACTAGTTCTAGATCTAACATTGTGCTGTACCTGGAATAATACTGGGGGTTGGGGTTTGTGGATGTTTTAGACCTTGACCTGGAAGTGGGTGAGTTTTCACATTTTGGATAGTTATCCTACTGTTCCCTATGAGAAACTTAAATAGTAGCACAATGGTTCTGAGGTAAGAGCCATACAAAATTCAATCTGAAGTTTTGAATATTCAAATTATGTAACATTTATCACTGCTATCATCGTTATCTGTAACCTGTTAGAAACACCACTCTGACAAGTTGTTATGACAGAGATGAGCATGCAGCAACATGTTTTCAAATTAACTGGACTCTAAATGAATGATCTCAGGAAAGTCATTTGACTTTGCTTTTACCCTAAGAAAGAATTGGATGAAAAGCCAGACAGCTAAATATACACACCACACTAAATCAAATTTGCTGACATCAGAGCCAAACATGATGACTGATCTCATTCATCAAAGGATCTGGATTTCATTCATAGTGACTCGCACCATGACAAAGATGATGGCAGCTTCCTAGGACGTGCTCAAAGGATTCAGTGTGGAAGGCAGACAGACTACAGGGTAAAGGAGAAAGCTGTGATACAACCTATTTTCAGTTTGGTATAAAATTAGAATTATTTTAGTATAGAATTTCACAATTAATATCTGGGCCTTAAATTATTTAACAAAGCAATTTTGATATGTTATACAGATTCAGAAAAGAGAGCCAAGCCAACTACTAAAAAAGTAATGCTGAACTGCTACCGATAAACAGTATAACAGACATGCATATATAGTATATAAATAGTGTAAATGCCACTCAAATCAACCATTCTCATCTATACTCTGTCTTTTGCAAAAACTCTGTCTGTTGCCAAACAAATGTCTCCAGAAGATGATGGTAAGCTCTGTCATCAGTGGTTCAAAGGAGGGTCTTAATTCCAGAACAAAAAAAAAAACACAAATTTGATTGAGCCTTAATTACAAAAAGCATATGTATTCCATGACCACAACAATTATATTTCTTACTCCTCCATTTGCCCAGATATCCACACCTTCTAGCCTATCTAAAGAAATAAAAACTGTAAAAGGAAAATGACTGATAAACATGTCAGCTTCACATGCTTTAGCACAAAAAATAGTGAAACCATTACAGATTTAATATAGACAACCACAAAGCATGTAGCAAAACAAATGAATTCCACTAAATCTCCCAAAATATTTTTTCTTAAAGATTACAGATAAATAGAAAAATAACACTAAGTAAGGCACATCCTATTTGGATAGTCAAAAATGCCCAAATTTTTTAAGAATTCATCACAAGGAGCCAGCAAAAAGATAGGCAAACCATAAAGCATACATAGTGATAGAAGTGGAAGGTGAAAAGGAAAAGTAGTAAGATACTTCACATGAGACTAGGGAATTGCAATTATATGCTGTACAGCAACTAAAATTCTTTTAAAACACACCTAAATCCCCACTCAAAACCCCGCTCTTACAGAATGACAAGTCAGAGAGAAAATTAAACTGTCTGACAATTTAAGACTGCAAAATATGATTATCCTAATCAACTTAATACTCCAGAGTAAGGGAGTGCAAGAAAATAGCAGCCTCTAAATTCTTCTTCAAAATGGTCACAAACAATAAACATGTGACTTAACACTCAGATGAAGATACAAGAGCCATCTCAGAGACAGGGAAAGAAATCCAGTGACTACAGAGTTAATCTGGATTTGCAGTAGGTGCAGCTTAGATTAGAGTATACCCTTCAGTATGTAGGCTGTTCAGGCATAAGTCTACTTGAATATAAAAATATTTATCTTCAGGAAACCACAGAGCAGTCCTTAGAACCATGGATGTATTTTTAAAGCCTTATGCCCAATGTGAGCAACATTGCTTTCTTTCATGATTTGCCATGTCGATCTGCTCTGTAGAGTTACTGTAAAAACATCTATGTGAGGTTCCACAGTTCATGTCTTTCAGTACCTTCAAATTAAATATAATGAATTTACAAGGAGGGGAAAAATATTTTTTCTCCCAGCCACCCCCTCTGAAAACTCATCCCAAGCTGAGTCTGCTCCTCCAAGCCCCTAACCCCTCCTAACTAATAGTGAAGGTCCCACAGACTAAGTCAGGTCTCCAAGGTAAAGCTCCAGTAAATTCCCATTGGCCCCTCTGGGCCTACACAGGTGAACAAGTTCCACACAACAGGAACATACTACACATTCAGCAGAGGCACATGAGGAACCCCATCTAGCTCCCACCTCCTCTCAACTTCATGAGCTCGTATTCCAAAATACTTAAATGTACACCACTGTATGCTTCACTTGCCAGTTGGAGTAGAAAAACAGACTAATTTTCCCAAGCAGTTTTTCGTGGTTTTTGATGACACTGAAATCGAGTTGTGAAGAATGTTTTACAGAGTTTGCAGATGAGAGAATTTAAGAGAGGAAGCTATTTTTTGCTACTAGGAAATTGTATATTCCGACATGAATCCAGATGAAGCAATATTTCTGTACCTATCTTCATTTATTTCTGTGGTAAATGAACTGTCCTGAGACAAAATTTTCTTGAACAGTTCAATTTATAACAAACAAGAACTTCTCCTAGGAAATCTTGGGGAGATAAAACCTCCCTTCATTTTAAATAAAAGGTCATCCAGAGATGATGCTGTTGAGGGCAGTACATTATGTATATAACCTGATTTATAACTTCTAAGATAAAAATTCATCAATCAGATGATGAGCTGCAAAGTATAAAAAAAACCTGGAAGTGATTGCAGTTTGACAGAGTTCTACCGTATCTTAAGACGTGTAGAATTCCCTAGGTTCCTGTAGAAAGAAACTCAAAGTATTAAGAAGTAGCATCATAAACACCACAATTTGTTTAAATTTATTTTCTTTTTAACTTCTTTAGACATTCAGGTTTAATATCAACAAATAACTCATTATTCCTGTAAAGTACTGTCAATATGATAAATGGAAACAGAAGGATGAAAGCATTGAAAACTAGTATGAAGGTAGATAGCTTGTATAAAATGAAATTTATCAGTAGTGAGAAAAAAAACTTCATTAATCAAAAGTTACTCAAAAACTTTCCTGCTAGCTCTGTGACTTTATAATCCTCTTCAGTCCAGCAATTTATTTATAGGAAGAGACAGTGGGCCTTGTCTTATGGCTCTATCCGATTAGATCCAGCTTACAGCTTCTCAGTAGCATGATATCACAGCTAACATTGGTGAGGGAATGAAATAAGAAAGACCTTCAGTCAAACAGGTCTTGATTTGCATGATACAAACCCAAGGAGTTGAGCAATGAAGCATATGGTATCATTCGTGCCAATGTGAATGACACACCATCAGAGACACAGACATATCAATGAGAAACTTGAAATAAAAAGGAAAAGGTGGCTTTCTAGTTTATGAGTGTAAATATTTCTCGGCAGCCAAACATCATTGTTTATTATCCAAAATATCTGTACATGAGATACAGCAATCAAGTGCTAAACACAGATTCCCTGGACTAATTATACCAGACATCTTGACATTCAACCAGACTGAATTTCACTGCAACAGGGACTGCCACAGAACTTAACAATAAAACTAGTTCTTTCACAGATGCTAATGTAGGTCTGTATGTAAGGCAGTATGTATTTAAGATGTGCAGACAGCTATATGTCATTACATTAGATAACTTAGTAATATATTCATTAATAATGGGTCATCATTCATTTTCTTAAGGCAAGAAGCTAATATTGCTCAACGTTCCTGGAAGGCTGATGTTTTCTTTCATTAAACAAGACATGCTGGTGCAAAGCTCTAAAATAGATGGTTCCTGACCTAACTCTACGGGACAAGGTAACACAAACAAACTTTGGTATTCTTGCCAAGCAAAAATATTTTTATTCTTGGGGTTGACTTTGTACAGAATGCTGGTCCTATAATAAATACAACTTCAGGGCATTATTATTTGAATGAAACCCAAATCTACTGTTTGCATTGGAAGATTCTAGTGAGACCAGTCACCTAAATGGATATAATTCAGAACTGAGACCCAGAAAAAACATTACTCTTGGTTAAAAGCCATGTCGTCATTGGGAGTTCCAACCAAATCAACCAAAAACTAGTTGAAAGAAAGATGTCTTACACTATTCAGTGAACTGAAAAGTATCGAAATAATCACCGACACCATAATGATTGGAACACTGACAATGCTTTCTCTGATCTAGAGGAACATCTGTCAGCTCATATGCAGGTAAGTAAAAAGTTCTGGCAAGGGTCACAAGCATTATTTCTGTAACAGTCATTAAAAAAAAAACCAACCCTCACATAGGAAACCAAATAGTCACCTACTGGATGGTCTATTTGACCTCAGTGGAAACTGGTCCTGAGCAACAACTGCAGGAAAAAACACACAATATTACAGTGAGGGGAATAAACAGGGAAAATAAAGGGACATTTCAAACAAGATCGATAGAAGATTTCCAAATTAATATAAAGTATTAGAAGTTGGATGCGCAAGTCCCCTTTGGTATCTTTGAAATGTTTTCCCTAAAGCAAAAAACAATGGCCTAGCCAGGGCTCCAAATATGACACTCATCAACCCTGGAGAAACTCAGGAGCTCACAATACACACTAAATGAAAAGTAACCGATTTGAAAACTTGTTTTCCAAGGTGCCGAATTCCTGACTAATTCTGTTCATCACAAAACATTCTGAGAAACCACCAGCAGAACCTGGTGCTATTTTTATATTACATCCCCCTTCACAAATCTTTTACATGTACTTGGAGTTTTGAACATCAGCATTGCTCCCCTGGGGCCTTTAAAAACTGGTAAGAAGGTCTCAAGCGTGTAAAAAGTGGGAGTGGGAAATAGGCAATGCAAAATATGCCTCACCTGTTTTGCACATCTGGTTTTCTACATTCTCAATTACATTTAACTGATTGGTTCCAAGCTGAATAAAGCAGGATCCACTCAAACAAATGGAAGGAATCTGCAGTATTAATTGTTGCAGACAAATTGTTACCTAAAACTTGCAGTTGCATCAATTTTTAACAGTAACTGCCCTTCATTCAATTCAGGTATTTTTATGGTCTACATAGTCAAGTGAACTCTAAAGCACCTGAAATTTAAGTTTCTCATGACATTTGGGAACAACTTAATTCACTACCCGGAAAAGTAGATGTGCTATCCTTGAGAAATAAAGAAGAAAGGAATATTAAGTTCCCATTAGGAGGGCCTTTTTATAGCAAGGAGGAAAAAAAAAAAGAAAACCAAACCCAAAAACTTAAACTATAAGGAAAAACACACAAAGGAGACCTCAATTCAGAGACAAGCTTTCTTGAAGACACTGCGAGCCTGTCTCGTGTGGTAATTCTCACATTTCTTGCTTCTTGTCTTTCAAGTTGGAAAACCTCTGCTTCTTCCACTGTCATGGTTTGATTGCTGTCTAAGCAAATCTATAAAATGTGACATAACTGTACTTAAATTATCGCCTGAAGATAATACTTATCTGTTCCAGTAAAAAATACGGCATGATCCAGACAATATTCCAGTTAGAAATTTGAAGCTGGATACAAAGTAATTCTTTACTAAATCAGTATACCAAACAGAATTCAACACATGACTGCTGAAGATTCATCATTATTCTAGTGGCTTTTCAATGCCTTCCTTGAAATGCATTCATATTGTTGAACACAAAATTCAGCAATTCATAATTAGACCCAGTTAAAAGGAGATTTCAACTAGAGAGGAAAATGCCTTTTCACACGACAAATATAATTTCATCAACAACCTTACCTACTGAAATATTGATTTTTATGATGGAATATTTAAACAGAATATTTAATTTAACTTCTTGAGTTTGTCTGTCAGACTATTTCATTCTGACTTTTAATTTTATATTACATTTTATTAAAATATTGGCATATATAATCTTATATGATGTTAGAGTGTTCCAAGATGAAACCATTCTGACATCTCTAAAACAAAGTGTTTCTGACTTTTCATGCCATATTTAATTTTACACCAAATGAAAGGAGAAAAAAATTCTTCTCAAAACATTATAGCTACTTTCAAAGACAGCAAATTTATTTGTCAGCTGGGTACATCCATGAAGAACAGTTTCACTGCATTAACTTGCTAGATCCTGATGCACCAGAATCCACAGAAGACAACATAGCACTGTCGCCATGCCCTAGCGACAAAATCCAAAATCAGGGAACTGGAAATGAAATTACATTCTACTTCTTTCCAGTGATGGTCTGAACTATGTATCATGAATCTATTGGATCACATATTTGGATCTGTTCCATGACTAGAAAGGATTTCAGTCTTGAGCACCTTCTTCCAAGAACAAAATTTATAATAAGAGCATAAGGGAAGAAAGAGTCTTGCAGGTGGAACATGACGCAAGCCAACACTTTTCAAAGCAGCACATTACAATTTTGTCAGCTGAAGAAATTAAAGGCCTTCTCTATGCTTTCGCTGAAACCAGCTCCCAGAGTGTTCAGTGGATAGCAAAACTGTTCCATTAGGGCTAAAAACGCACTTCAGGAATACATCTGAATGAGGTGCAGTGGTGATTACCATTTGTCAAGCAACTGAAATTAGGGAACACCAGAAGAGGGGGGGGAAAAACCCTAGAACTTCTCAACCTTGCTATTATTTCATAGTCTTAGGAAAGACTTCTCAAAGAAAACACTCTTCTGAGCAGGCTGATAAATGACTGTTGCAGATGACTGAACTGTTCAACATCACAGGAATGTTCCATTTCAAAGTCAAGATAAAATGAGCTTTTTCCAAAACTGTTACTGAGAGGCTCTTGCCTGGAAATGTATATTCAGATGTTGTAGCGTACTACTTTCACAGGAAAGAAACAACACTGTCCAGTTTCCAGCTAAAATGTGTTTTATGAAAATAGAAATTCAATTTCAATGCTGTCAACTACAGTGTATAGATACCATTGATGATACTCCCTCTGATCCACAAGCCTGTGGATCACCTTCCTGGGAATACAGGCATGGGCTGTGTGAGCCAGTAGGAGTGTCACTGTCTACTGAGGGAACTCAAGTCCAGATTCATTCCAACCAAGCAAGCTCTTTGGAGGAATGATTTGTTTTTCCTTAAAAGTTCCACATCACACATCTTTGTGCAGATACTGCCCTCGATTGCGTTTCTTAAGCAACCACAGATTAGCAAGAAAGTTGTTAGCAGCTGATGGCCTGATCAAGTGGCTGCCTTTTTGACACAGGGCTCTTTACAAGGCAAGAGCAGGATGCAAAGCATCAAAGTTATCTACAGTAACTAGTCAAAAAGAAGAAACTGATAAACTACAAGAAACTGAAACAGCTACATTAACCCAAGTACATTTTGTATGTGTAAGTTGCTTGTGTTAAATTCAGCAAATTGCTGCTCCTTCTTAAAGCTCACATCATTACTGATGGACCACATTATTTTCTTTTTGCTCCAAATTCTGCCATGCACAGAGTAACTGTTCCCCCAAGTCGCTTTGTACCATGTGGCTTCTTAGACTCTTGTAGACAAGCAGTACATTGGGCATCAACGACATTACCTTAAGCCAACAACTCCGAAGTGCAGTCAATATCGGGGGTTTATTATTATTAGGATACCTTAAAATCCAACTTGTTGCCATTCCATCAACTAGCAGGTTCTTGAAGGCACGTGCAAGTTTAAGACCTCGTGAAACGTTAAAGAAACTATTCCACGTGGTGGCAGCAGTGGGCTAAAATACAATGAAGTTCCATGTTCCTAAACATCAACACACCTTCAAATTCATCATATAAAGGGAAGCCTTCTTTCTTTGATAACCTCCCATGCCTTTTGTCTTTTAAACACTAATAAAATCAATATATATCTGCTCTTTTTCTCTGAGATTTTTGAACATGATTAGAAACAACAGAAGTCAAAGCTGTTTCTTTAAGGTTAGCATAAACACACAAAAACATGCTAAACAGTAGTAGTTTCTCTGAGAGGAAAATGCCTCTATCATCCAGCATCTCCACTGCATTGCTCCATCAAATTTTTACACGAAGTATATGGAAAAAGTTACCCTGGCTGGATGCTAGGCAGGCACCAAAGTTGCTCTATCATTACCCCTCTTCAGTAGGACAGGGAAGAGAAAATGCAATAAAAGGCTCATGGATCAAGATAAGGAGACATTACTCAGTAATTACCATCACATGCAAAACAGACTCAACTTGTCAAATAACTTAATGAAAATCAAATCAGAGTGGGATAACTAAAAATAAGACAATCTTTAAACCACCTTCTTCTCCATACCATCCTTCTTCTCAGGTTGAACTTTACTCCCAATTTCTCTACACACACACACACACACATCCACACCCATCCTCCCAGCAGCACAAGGAGACAGATATAGTTGTTGTCAAGTTGTCAGTGCATTACAGAGTCCCTTCCTCCTTATGTGGAGCACTCCTCACTCTCTTTCCCTGCCCCAGCATGGGGTCCCTCTCACAGGAGACAGTTCTGTACAAATTTCTCCAATGTGAATCCATCCCACAGACTGCAGTTCTTCATCAACTCTTCCAGGGTGGGTCCCTTCCACAGGGTGCAGTCCTTCAGGAACACTTGGGTTCCCTGTGGAGTCAACAAGTCCTGCCAGCAAACATGCCCAGCATGGGCTCCTCTCCCCACAGGTCCTGCCAGGAGCTTGCTCCAGCACGGGGATAGCATCCTTTGAATGCATCCACCTGCTTCAGTGTGGGGTCCTCCACCGGCTGCAGATGGATATCTTTTCCACCACGGACAGAGAGGGAACAGCCAGCCTCACCAGGGGCTGCAGGGGAATCTGCCCCAGCAGTTGGAGCAACTCCTGCCCCTCTTTCCGTGGGGACCTTGGTGTCTGCAGAGTTGTGTGTGTCACATATCCTCACTCCTCTCATTGGCTGCAATTGCTGTTGTGCAGCAACTTTTGCCCCTTCTTAACTCAGTTATCCCAGAGGCGCTACCACCATCTCTAATGGGCTTGGCCTTAGCCAGTAGCAGATCCACCTTGGAGCCACTGGACATGGGGGGCATTGGCTCCACTGGACAGAGAGCAAGCTTCTGGCAGTTTTTCACAGAGCCCATCCTTGAAGCCTTCACTGCCTACAACAGTGAAGTTGGGCCTTCACTGCCCAACAACCTTGACACACAAACAAAATACACCTTCTCACAGTGTTCAGTGCATTAGTGTTCTGGCAAGAGAAGAGACACTGACATTGGACTGCATCATACAGCTTTTGATGCTAGTTCCAGGATGCACAGTGTTACAGATCAAAGTCTGTTGCTAGAGCAAATCCTGTGTATAAAAACTATGGCCAGAGATTCCTCCCTGTCAGTAGGAAAAGTATATTGTCAAACTCTGTCATACGAACAAAACTGCACCATGATAGCTATAGCAGTTCTCCATAGTATTCTGTTCCCTTCCAGGATACACAGCTGCAGACTGGAGTAGCACCTTGGGTTTTTTATGAAGAGAAAGACAAATTACTCCATGTACACAGTCTATGCACAACTAATCTGCCTTTCTCATTCTTGTTTTCTCTTTGCTTTATCAGAGATTTTTTTTAAATTAAGTGGCTATGATGAAATCACTGCATACAGAAACTAAATCCTCTCCACCTTCTTTTCACTGTACGTCTTGTAGGTGAACTAGTTCTAGGAATCTGCTGCCCTAAGCAAACTTGGAAACAAATAGTGTTCCCAACTCAGCAGCATGTACACCACACTCAGTAAACATTCCTCTGCTCTAGGCAACCACATGCTCCAAATGCATGCCAGTACCCTCTGCCCCTTGGATGACAAAATACACAGCCCTTATGAGAAACTCTGGTGACTTACATCTCAGACCTACTATCTATGGTCTCCCAGTCACAAGATAGGATGAGGAAGTGACAACAACTTAGTAGAGCAGGAAATTATTATTTGGGACATCAAAACCTCCCAAAACTGCTCTTCAATCTTAAGTGACTTAAGGTAATTGCATAGATAAGCCTTTCCTACATAGAGTTGAAGCATGAGAGAAAGGAGGGGGTCAACTGAAATAAAGACTCCTAAATCAAGTCAAAGTTAGTTTGGGCAATTGCATTCTCTTACAGTTGTGGCCCTGGCACTTCATTTTCCCTTAGGCACATTCCACCTGCTCTTTTCAAACTTGCTCCTTATGTTTTAACTTCACCTAGGTCATCTTTATCCTCTGAAATGCTTCATTAACCAACAATACAAGCCAGCAACCTTGAACTGAAATAGACCTATTTGCTAAAAAATGAGGTGAGCACCTACAGCTTAAGCTGAAGAGCAAGGCTTTCTGATCTGGTGGCTGATGGCACCTTTGAGGATAAACACAGAGGAGAAGCCAGAACATTTAAATGCTAGCAGGTGGGTGCAAATGTTTTCTGTGCACCTGTGAAGCCCTCTGAACTCACCAGATCTTCATCATGTCCTCCTGGAACTGCTGCAACAAGGCTTCACAAGCGGAACTTCTCCCTAGGTTGTACTGCAATAACATGCCCATTCTAAATTACAGCCCTTCATTTAATTTGCCTGTAGAAGTGTTATGGGTTAGGGGGTTTTCTGCTGCTCTGGCAGCGAGGGGGTTAACAGCTCAGTTCTTGCCTGAGCTCTCCGTGCTGCCATGGCTTTCAAGGTTATAGAGATAAAGGTGTCTCTGCCGAATAACATACTTGGGAGAGAAGAAAAAAAAAGTTCAGTAGTAAGATGTAGCGTGCCAGCTCAGAACCTGCGTCGGGAGGCTGAGAGATTTGAAGGCCCCCAGGCCCACGAGAGAAGGGGTAGAGATGTTCTTCCAGGCATCCCGCTGCTGCTTGTGAATTGGACTGACCATGGTAAAAACCTATGGACCAAAGAGAGAGAACCAGGACTGCAGAATCCGTCTAAGCATTAAGACTGAAGATGGAGAGGTAACGCTGGACAAACTGCTGATGGTTTTGAAGCCCAGAGACAGAAGCCTGGAGCTAGCTGAGAGCTCGGCCGAAATCCTTGGACAGACTTTTTGTGCATTGTGATAGGATCTGTGTACTTTTGCGTGGGCTTATTATGAAGCAGATAAAAACCAGTACTTAAAAGCTGCAATCCTGGCTGTGACTTCTGGACAACAGAGAATTTTTCAGAAGAACTGTCGTCCTCAGGTCGAGATCTCACTTGGGAGGGGTCATGAAAGACCTTTCCCTCTTGTGAGAGAGAGAGAACTTTATGGAAGGGCAGAGAGATCGTTCCTACCCTGGATCTGGTCAGAAATACCAACCTGCCTGGTTTACCCCTACCCTATGTTCCCCCTTTTTCTCCTGGTGGAAAAGGGAATATTACATCTATTGTAAGAGAAGGAGGGGTGGGGGGAGAAAGGTTGCCTTCTAAATGATGCTTCCCTTGCAGTTCTGAGCATGTTAGTTAGAAAATAAACCCTTTATGTTCTTTACTTATAGTTTTGCCTTGGTTTTGCCTGTGACCAGTTTTATTTTATTTTCCAGTTTTATTTTCCGGTTTGTTTTTCTTTAGTTTTCTCCTTCGGGAGAAGTTGGGGTGGGTCTCTGGCATCCAGCCAGGGTCAAACCACGACAAGAAGGCTGTTTTTGTACTTTTATTTGTTTGGGGAGGTTGTGTTTAGAATGCGCAAATCTGAAAAACTTTGGTTGTATTGATTGATTCAGGTCTAGGGTGGGGAAGAAGAAATATTTTAAAATTTCAATAAGTGGTTTAAAGCTCATTTTCACTTTTCCTTTCATATTGGTTTGTTTGAAAAAGGAAAATCTACTTGTTACTCCCCAGTTTATCATCAAAACAAGCCTGACATTAATTGCATTCTGTTATTACAAGCAGAGGTCATATGTGCTTTTCTTAATAGAGTTTGCAGCTCCTATTTTTATAGATATTCCATATGGGCTAAGTAACATTAAGAAAGTTGAGGTCAAAGCCCAGTCATTTCGAAAGAATAAAGGGAAAGTTTTATAAGACATCTGGTGAGAGCAGTTTATAAGGGAAAGCAAGACTTTTCTTCTGAGATAACACCAGTGAAGCCTAAATTGCAGAAGAAATCCCAAAGGGAGACCTACTCCAATTGGTAAACCAATACTACTGAGAGATGCAACTGATTTGATCCTGAATTTTAAATGGATGATAGAACCTCACACTGCAGGAAACTTCCCTACAAACACAAGTTTTGATTTCCATAAAGCACCTTCGGGAACTTCTCCCTCTCAGGCTTGGCAATAAAGCAAGCTGATGTCCTGTTCAGGGGTTTGCACTTCCAGGTCAGTCCAGCTGTTTGTCACCAATCCGTACCTGCCCCTCATAGATATGTGCTCTCAGGTCTGCCAGCATAATTCCTAGTGAAATCATTTCCTCAAACAACTTCAAACAAAAAGTTATTTGCCTGGGCCAAACAATTTTTTTTCTAAGACAACTGAATTCAACCACATTAAATTACATGAACAGTGAAGCCATGTCACCAGAGGGAGGGATCCCTGTGACAACTAGTCCTATTGCCATCCTTGTCCCTGACAGAGTCCTGTCAACCTAGAATATAGCTGAAGCCATATAGCTATAGCTGACTAAATCTGGTTGTAGCTGTACCAACATCTAGTTTTATTCCATAAAGTATATGTTATTCTTAAAAAAAAAATTCTTAGCATCATTAAAAATGTTTTCTTGCTTTTAATGTTTGTTGTATGCTACCCAGAGTTTTCCTCACACAAGCTATGGATTGCTTTCCTGTCTACACTGGTGAAGGTATTGGTTTGAATTAAGGTAAGCACTTAGCTCCTCACCCAACCTCAGATCCAGAGTGAAGTCAGCGAGATCTATCTGTGGTTTCATCTTATCTTATAAAGAGGTTTTGGGCTGTTTCATTTCTGCAAAGGCAGAGCAGCCCTTTCACCCAGCTCAGAGCACTGGGCCAGCTGAGGAATAGCTCCACCTCATTTTTTGTAGCAGCAGTCCTGGCTCAAGTAACCTGCCCTCACATCGGCTCCACACTTGCACCTCACTAGTAAGAATGATCCAGCTCAACCACCTGCTCTACCCTGTTTCTCAGTTGGATCTATCAACCTAGCTCAAGTAATTCTACTGCTGAATATAAAACTACTTCCGAACACGAAAGTACTCCTGAGGCAGCACTGGATCATTGGTGCAGCAGAATAATTGACATCGGGCTGAAAATCAAATAAACCAGCACTGCCACTAAACTCCGTGCTGTGTAAACAACCTGGCTGTATGAGATACTTTTATGAGTCCTTGTGTCTGCCCATGTGTATTTTCTTGGGTAACACACACAGTCAGATAAGAGTTACTCTACATGTGCAAAAACACCTTTGTAAAAAGCCTATCTGCACCTCAGAAATAAGTTTATGCAATCCTACACTGCAAGACCACAGTGAAAGGGAGATCATGTACTTCTCTTATCCCTGCCTCCAACTCTCACAAATGCCCAAAGGCAGCAGTATATTTAAAATAGTGGATATCTCCACCTGAGACACTAGGCTCTCAAAACTGAGTTAAACCGACATCAAGTGGTGTTGAATTTCAATAACTTCTAAATTAAAGCTCAGATTTAGATTAGCCTGGAGATGGTTAGGGCTGTCAAGACAGTATTTGCTTTCTTTGCCCAGTTTCCTTCTGGCTGCCAAAGCACCCTCCATCTGGGAAGTACTAGTATGACTGGCTGAGACCCTGCAAATCCATCCAGAGACAGGCACCAGCACTCAGCCTCTCTCCTCTGTGTACTTCACCCCATGAGCTGTAGGACTACCTGCAAATACATTAACAATGTCCTCTTTTACTGGTTATATGGGAGGTCAGATGGTAAGTGTCAGGATGATAAATGACCTGATTTTGGCAATCCTAAAATACACAGACAGTAAGCTAGGAACAAGGGCAGCATATAGAAAACCATACAGCCCAGAAAAAACCAGGAAGTTTCAAACTTTGTATTAATTCTTATTAACATGAAAAAAACAACTGTTTGAACCACAGAAGCCTATGTACCATTGGCTCAAAAGCCTGCACAATAAATGTAAAATTCTCTTAATTTGTTGTAATGCTGTTGGCAGACACATGCATTTGTTGGGCAGAATTCAGTGTTTCCAAAATTGCATTCCATTATGTTTTCTTAGGTGAGAGTTATAACATTAATGCTCGCTCTAAATCAGACCTTTGCCCCTTAGAAAACTTAGGATCTTCCTGTAGTTCCATTACAGTTCTACATTAAAAGATGTCATAGTATCTTCATCTTTTAAGTGACACTACACAGATGGGAAAAGAAAAAACAAGAACAAAACAAAACTAAATCCAACCCTGGTCTGCATGCCACAGAACAAGAAAGAAAAGCAAAGGTTGACAGCTTTTTCCTTTTTGTCTTCCTCCTATCTGTTTTTCAAGTGTAATCTGTTGGTCCCTCTTCTCCCTCTCTTATTTAACCATTCCTTTTTAGTTCCAAGGGAGAGTTCCATTGGGAATCCTGCCAAGAGTTCACTTTGGGCAAGGCTAAAACATGATGGTATTAGTCCTTCTCAATGACTGAAACCTAGTTTCAACATGTTCATACACCAAATCTGCATCACATGCTTTAATTACCACATTTTTATTATTCTCCTTCTATTGCTCTATCTTCTGTAACAGCAATCCTATTGCTGTGGAATCCGAGACTGGTTTTTGTGCATCTTCAATAACTTTCCAATTAAGTAGTCTGGCACAACATCTTGCCCAAAATAAGCTATGTTGATCAACTGCCTTCTTATGCATATAGAATGGTAAAAGATATGGTGGACAATGGCCTTTTCCTCCTCTCAGTGATCTAATCAACTGTTGGGAATGTAACACATTGCCCAGATTCTTTCCTTTTAGCGCTCATTTCAGCCCTGTCCCCAAATATCTATTTAAAGATCATGATCTATTATTTTGCATGGCTTCAGGTTAGCACTAAAATTGTACATGGCCAGCTGAAATATCTATAGCCTGTAGGTTTGCCTCAGGCTAAACCATATTCTGTACTAGTAGTCAAAGAAAGAACCTTCTCATTTATTAAAGATGCATTGCATTCACATATCTCCAGCAGCTGCTGTGGCTAAATGCATAAAAGATAAACTACAGTCAACCAGTTTGGATGAAGTTCACATAATGCTTTTAGCTCCCATCTCATAGAATAGGTTCGAGAGAAACAAATTTAGATTTTTTTTTTTTAATCTGACCATCTGAAATTATTTAGAAATATCATCTAGAAATTAGGACCTAAAAAAGCGGGGACTTTCAAGACAAATCAAACAGTTCCATGTTCACAAATCTTTGGAATGGAGACCTCAGTCCAATCCTTAATCTAAAACCAGAGGATAATCAAAACAAATAACGTAAGGTCATGACAAAAGCTCAGTCTTTAGGGCAGTATCCTTAATGTAGCCATTGGGACTTAAAGATTACGCTGGATACAGCAACATCCTTTCCACAACTCTAGTTATTACCACGTTCAGCGTATGAGAATTCATTGTGTTGTATTTCAGTTATCCAAGTACTACTCTTCAGCACATCAATATTCCTCAACCCAACTGTTACAACATAGAAACAACACACCAGATTTGCAAGAAAACAGTAGGAACATTTGTAAGTCTCGCTCAGGAGAGAACACCACTAATCATACAGTTTTACTAGTGTCATCCTATATATTACAGGCAAAAACAGACATACGGGCACAAACCCAAGAAGGTCCCACAGCCCTCCCTTCTGGAATGCTGAAAGCCAGCACTGACTGAAGACTTAGCTGGTTTTTCCCCAGTTGGTCCCTTTCAAATTCAGTGGTTTCTATTCTGTATTCTAATATTCATATTGCTATGACTGACAGGTAGAAGTACAGTAATACCTCGAATATCATGGGGGTTCAGTTCCAAAATCCTCCCACAAAAAGCAAAACTTACAAAACAGGATTTATACACATAGCCCGCCCACCACCCTGCCCCCTCAGCTGCCACAAGTGCTAGGACATGTTCCCCACTCCTCCTCGCACGGCTGTGCCAGGACGGGAGAGCACCGAGATGCATCCCTGCCCCACACCGCTGTACCAGGATGGGGGAGTACCTGGATGTGTTCCCCAACCTGCACCACTGTGCCAGGACATGTCCCCGCTCCGCCCTGCAGCCTCAGGAGAGGCAGGCTGTACACATGCATAAATGTTTGCTGAGTCAATCAGCAGCCCCAGTACTAGTGCTGGTCATGTGACCTGCCAAAACACCATGAAATGGCGAGGAAGCAGCAAAAATTGCTTTGCAGAAAAAATAACCCACAATGCATTGAAGTAGCGAAAGCTGGAGTGTGAAAAAGCAAGGTATTACTGTATATTTAACTTCCTTCCCAGAATTTATTCCTAATGCCCACATCTCTGCTCTGGCACTTCATAGCAAGTCTTACAGAACCAGTGGAGATCTTCCTTTCTTATTATAAGGCTACTCTCTCTAGGGCTAGGTAATCTGACAATAGAGCCCTGAATTGCTTTGAGAACCTTCTCCAAAACCCCTTAACTTTATAAAGTATGCAAGGGCAGAAGCCAACCAGTCCTAAATTGCATGGATTTGATAAGAAAATCACTACTTGAACAGTCTGCATGGTCTCAGGTGAAAGCATTGGGAATATCCTCGGGACACTCCCAGAGCAGAGAAGTTATACCTACAAGCCCTCTTGTCACAGGGTCTTGGTTGTGTAATGAGCTTTTTAAAAAAATCATAAATTAAAATCATAAAACCTCTATTAGCAGGTTTCTACAGCCTTCANGCACCACTGTGCCAGGACATGTCCCCGCTCCGCCCTGCAGCCTCAGGAGAGGCAGGCTGTACACATGCATAAATGTTTGCTGAGTCAATCAGCAGCCCCAGTACTAGTGCTAGTCATGTGACCTGCCAAAACACCATGAAATGGCGAGGAAGCAGCAAAAATTGCTTTGCAGAAAAAATAACCCACAATGCATTGAAGTAGCGAAAGCTGGAGTGTGAAAAAGCAAGGTATTACTGTATATTTAACTTCCTTCCCAGAATTTATTCCTAATGCCCACATCTCTGCTCTGGCACTTCATAGCAAGTCTTACAGAACCAGTGGAGATCTTCCTTTCTTATTATAAGGCTACTCTCTCTAGGGCTAGGTAATCTGACAATAGAGCCCTGAATTGCTTTGAGAACCTTCTCCAAAACCCCTTAACTTTATAAAGTATGCAAGGGCAGAAGCCAACCAGTCCTAAATTGCATGGATTTGCTAAGAAAATCACTACTTGAACAGTCTGCATGGTCTCAGGTGAAAGCATTGGGAATATCCTCGGGACATTCCCAGAGTGGAGAATTTATACCTACAAACCCTCTTGTCACAGGGTCTTGGTTTTGTGTAATGAGCTGTTTAAAAAAATCATAAGTTAAAATCATAAAATCTCTATTAGCAGGTTTCTACAGCCTTCATGAGTTTTCTATTTCAGCATCCAGCTATCTTCAGCTGAGTTCTCAGCACCTCAGCTGAGAACTCCATTGCTTTGATTTACCTGATCAGGAAGGCTTGTAACACGATGCTGGGAAAAGCCTCGAGTTCAGCATTTCAGCTCAACATTCCCAAAATAAGTCATAGTCTGAAAATGCTGAAATGCATATTTAATAGAACAGAAACACACACATTCCGTGAGAACAAGACCTGCTTGCAAAAGTCAAGGATCTGGTCCTTAGCCCAAGGCAGGGAGGTCAGAATTAAATCTTTTGTGTTAATTTAAGTGTAGTTTGTCATGAATAAGATACAGAGAGTCCAATAACATCCTTGCAAGAAGAGAAAAAGGCTAAGATAAAGCTTGAGGGAAAACTACCTGATTAATTTCAAAGCAGAAAATATTTCTCTTCTGATAGCTCTGCAATAGTAACTTTTCCTCCATTGTCCAGATTGACTAACATACCACATATATCATCTGATGGATACAGACTGAGTATAGTGAGAGCTATTCCTTGCATTGAAGTGGTGCATGCTGATGGTCTTGTTCTGAAGCTCAGGCAAATCAGAAATCAGTTTGCACACAAAGGCAATTCTTAAATAACTGTATAAGAATATCTTATGCATAAATTAGTTTGCAATAAACTGAAATTTTCCCAATATTCTTGCTGACACAATCTGGTTTTCAAGTCATGCAAGTAAGAGTCAGAATTCAAACAATGACTTTGGTGCATCAAAAAGACTACAGTTGCATTGTATAATTTTTTTGTGGCACGTGTACTTAAAATTTTTTATCTCAAGAACAAGTACTCAGCAGTGAGTTTCCACAATTCTTGTCTCTTCTTCAGTCTATGCATTTCTGCTTCAGTTTTATGGCCAAGATCGTACCCTAGAATCTGGATTCATTTCTCAGCTCTGCAGGGTAATTCCTGGGGGGCCTTTGTCAGTCACTTAACCATTTTAAGGCAGGGTCTCAATTACTTCTGTATCTGTCAGCTCAATTACTCTGTCTCTGAAGAGCAGTGATAGTACTTATCACATCTTGCTTTTGCTTGCCTCACCAAATAGCAAACATTTTGAGCAAGAACTGATTTTTAAAATATGTCAATACAGCACCTGGCATGCTGAAGTCCTGGTAGATGGCTAAATCAAAAAAATGCCAGCTTCCTTCTCCCCTCAGAACCAAAAGAAACCACAAAATGTTACTCGATCATGTATTATGATATTTTCAGTTCCTTTTTTTCCCTCCAGTATCTTCCAGTACCATTTTAAGTGAAAAAAGGCAGTCAATTTCAAAGCAAAATAGAGAGAAGGTATCATGCAACAAACACCAACCTCCAGTCCACCACCTTGCAGGAGCTGTGAGCCAGTTACATGGATGCAGTGGAAGAAATTCTGCTCAGCAGAACAGAGTCAACATCCATGTGCCAGAAGAATCAAGCACAGAAATAACTTTTGCACCAAATCCAGCACAGGACCAATGGTTTTGAATGACTTTAAAAGGCAACCCACCTGAGTCTTCTGCACAAAAGCAGAACATATTTTCTAATCCCAATGCAAATATGAAAACCAGAAAGTGACCAAGATAAGCCAAAGGTAAGAGATGCCCTACTGATTCGTACTCTGGCCTTGCTACTGACCACCCTGGGAGAACTATGGAATAACAGCCTGGGGTGTACAACAGGCAAGATGCCCAAAGTGTCCCTTCTGGCTTTATTCCCCAGCTTAGAGAACAAAAGAAATAGGCTAATGATATTCAACTTAATATCAGTTTCCAGCTGTGAAGATACTGGACTTTCTGTGGACACTGCTTATCTCCACCACACAGCAGTGGAGTTACCATCTTTGGCTTGTTGCAGATTGCTCCTGACAGCAGCTTGATTTAAGGGCTCAGGCATACCCAAGATATTCCACCAAGTACCTATTTAACTAATAGTTTCTGAAGACAACTACACATCTGCTCTAGTCAAACATTCCTAAGAGAGTCTTCCAAGAGAACAAGCCCTTGCCTTTCAGCACTATGATTACATCATCTGACTAACAAGGCTGAAAAAGAAAAAGCGAGTATATAAAAGTGCAATCCCTTTTCCGAGTGAGATACTTGAATTCTTCCATCAAATTCATAAAAAAACCAGTTAGTTCACATGTTCACAGGTTATTCCAAGTTGGAAGGAACCCACAAGGATCATCTAGTCCGACCCCCAAGTGAATGCCCTCCCAGGGACTGAGCCCACAACTGTGGAACCATGGGCACCACGCTCCACCCATCCAAGCCTCCCATCGTCTAGACCATGTCACTGAGTTCCTCATCCAGTTTTTTCTTAAACACCTCCAGGGATGGTGACTCCACCACCTTCCTGGGCAGACCACTCAACTGAGAGATCACTGTGAAAAAGCTCTTCCTAACATCCAGTCTAAACCTCCCCTGGCGCAGCCCTTAAGGCCATGTCCTCTTGTTGNAATTCCATTGTTGAGACATTAAATTCTTAATTAGCACAAACATAAATCTCTTTTCCAAAGATCCCACCAAGACATGACAGGAACCACAGGCAAAAGGCTTAGGCAGGCACACAAATTCTAAGAATGAGCTAAAATACTTGTTAAATTTTACAATCTAACATTGCAAGAACTCAAAAATATATAAAAAGTTACCATGTAATTTTGCTAAGATCATTTTCTATGAACTTCTGCTTTTCCCTCAAGCAAGGGTCTCTGCGGTTATTTTTCTAATATTTTTTTACTCCTATCAGAAATTAATATGGCTCATCAGAGCAGCTTTGGTGTGATTGTTCTGCACTAAGATAATACCCCATGTATAATAATTTACATTAAATCTTTTTGCTAAATACATATTGTTCCCATCAGTGAACAAACAGCCTATCCAAACATCCAGATAATTTGTTTTAACAACATGTTACTGTTCTTGGGTAATGCAACAAAGCAGGCAATCACAGATGAGCGAGCAATATGCCAATAAAATTGAAAGAAATAAATTAGTATCATGGTAACACATGTGTCTTCACAATTAATAAATTCCACTCCATCAGTCTGTGATTTAATTATGCATTATGTATAGGGCTACCATGAATCATTCATGTATTCTGTTAACTAAATGGCTAGATACAAAGCTTATGATGAGACTATTTACATGAATGCATAAGCATTCACAAAGAGTAAGATCCTAAATTAATTTTTAGTTCCAAGGGGGTTTTTTGGAGGCAAAAAAGGAGGTCTTTTGGGGGGTTCCTTGAGGTCTCGGGTTTTTTCTCCTGTTTTGGGGGTT
Source organism: Pitta sordida (assembly GCA_013390025.1). Lineage (NCBI taxonomy): Eukaryota > Metazoa > Chordata > Aves > Passeriformes > Pittidae > Pitta > Pitta sordida. The sequence goes on from WEKX01018784.1 coordinate 227,723, forward strand.
TTTAATAAAAAGGATTAATGTTTTGTCCAGACAACATAGCTTTCTGTATCCTTCAGATGTAACAAAATGAGTTTTTACTGCAATAGTCCAAAGCTAAGGGTACTAAGCAATTCCTTGATGTGCTCCTCCTTTTCAGGAACTTGAGCTCTGTCCATTGTCTGCCAGCAGAGCCCTAAACGAGGCTGCACAAAGTAAGATCTGTCCCTGTGGTCTCCTCATTCTCCTCACACTGTATTACTCCCTTCTGTCAAAAACCATTTCCATCAGGACTTCACATCTCTTGACAGACTGACGGGGCTACAGATTAAGACAATGTTTCCTACAGAGGAGAAATGCACGTGTAACAGGAGCAGAGCACCATGTAGGAAGTCAGGATTTTTACAGGACTATATGACTTGTATCTCTTGCAGTGGAAAAGAATAAAATTCATTCTCTGCTTGAAGGAAGTATTCACTCCCTTAATCTCAGGCTTAAAGAAGAGACTTAACCTTTGACAGCATCTGCTTTAAGGATCCCTTTAAGAATATTTTTATTAGATTTAGCAAGTTATAGATGAAACTCAGCAACAAACACAGACAGGGAGCCACGACTATTTAGGGTTTGCTACTTGTCCTTAAGACAAAAGGTATCTGACAACACAGCAAAATCCAACAGGATCAAGCATTTTAAGTAGTGGGAACTACTCTCAAAGTCAAAAAAAGAGCGGGAGGCCCCCTCCCATACATCCCTTATGGCAAGTTTTGCTTTAAGTCCTATTATGTCTTCCATGAAGATGGTCTTGCTCCTGAACCTACTCAGTACAATTCTACTATTTCCCTTTAACATCTATTTGATGAATATGACAGGGACAAAGGGTTCTGCGATTTCCGTCATATGACGAAGAGTTGGATATTTTTAAATGCATTTTGAAATTTTATCCAGACTCATCCTCTCATTTCCAGTGAGTTTTCCTGAATAGTACAAGAAAATGCTGCGACTCCATCACTTCTTGACTGAGGCTGATCGAATAAGAAGATTTAGAGTCCTTTATATTAAACTCAGCAGTAAAATGCCCTGAGTGACCATTACTTCTGCTTCTAAACAGGAACTAAGGAGAGAACTTGGCTGCTGTTAAACTTGGATTTGTTGATTTTCATTTGTCCAGAAATACTAGAAACATATTACCAAATACATCCTACCCTAAATTGCAAGATAGTAATATAGTATAGTATAGTCTGCTCTGACTCTCCTCTCAAGCAATTTTATCTGAAACATCCTGTTTTAAAAGAACACAGAAGGTCTTTATACAGCACATTGCACCTGGCATAAGCAATCTGCAGCATGATCTAATACAGAACTCTGTCACCTTAAGGCTGCAGGACTGCTTGCACAGTAAATACCGTCCCACAAGTCTCCAGGGCAGTGGTAGCAGGAGAGCGCTTTCCCACTCAGCACAGAAGCAGCTTCTCTTTCCTGATGTTCCCAAAGCTATCTTCCTGCAGGAGGCAGAGTAACTGAACATCCTTTCGTCTTCTGCTTCTGGTGTCCTCACTAATGCGCACTACCCACAAAAGCTTGGTGGACTCTCTCCAGTTACAGAGAGTCAACTGACAAAGGATAGCTCCTGAGCCTACAGAGGCATTACACAAGATAAAGTAAAAGACAATTCATCAGTTGTTGTTTCCTATGTTTTCTCTCCTGAAGCTGGTTAAAATTGTGTCAGGATTCCTCCAGCTGAAGGGAGTTCTTTGGTGACCATCATCCATTGCCACCCAAAACACAGAAGCAGATAGTGCTGTGGCCACTTTGCAGAGTTTGCTGCATAACACAAATTAAATACATCAAAAGGGCATACATGTTCACATCTAGAAAATATACTCTGGCTCGTTGCCAGTTTGAGCATGGCAGGGAGAACCCTATGTGCTTTTTAAAGTTGTAGAGCTGGTGTTGGATGACAGTAATAATTTCAACTGTGTAACTGCTGCAAAGAGCCTGGAGGATCAGAAATTTTTTACACCAAGAAAGAAGCAATTACTTTGGGAGATGGAGAGAAAAATATAGCTGTTATCAACAGGATACATATTTGAGGATGTCAGGATTATCTAGTGCCTGGTTCTAGGAAACCCTAAGGTTAAATCCAGTTTGAGCTCTTCAAAGGTTGAGGAACACAAGCAGCATCTTTTCTTCAACCGCCTTGTCCTTGAAGAAACAAAGCCTGAGCTCACAATCAAGAGGCTCCTGCAGGTACCTCTGGAAACATACAAACCATCAGACTCCAATGAAGCACTTCGAGTCAAAAGAACTTTTTGAATATCTCGAAACAATTAAAAATGCAACCTACATGCTATGGGGACACAATAACCNTGCAGCATGATCTAATACAGAACTCTGTCACCTTAAGGCTGCAGGACTGCTTGCTCAGTTTGTGTCAGCAGTCATCAGTGCAGTGCCCACATTAAGAACACCCAACTCTTTTCAACCAATTACTTTTATGTTGTTAAAGAGGCAAAGAACCCAGTAACATTTTACTGGATGCAACAGAAAGCTTCGTTCAGTTCTATAGAAAACCATTGGAAAATCCTGACAGAGCAGAAGAAACAGAATGAATTGGTCTTTGCAAAGTCAACCAGCTTCCTACACATTATCATTGCCATCTTAACTTGCCCTTCAGCTCCATGGTCCATATTCACCCCTGTATAAAGGGAAAGTAGGAGGGAGGGTAGCAGCAAATTTAAGAAGACGTTATGCCTGTGCCCTCCTTGTTCTAGTTTTGCTCTCTCTCCATCACCACTTTAGTACCTTTCTAGTTTCTTTTAACAGTGCAGCAATTTTCATTTATGATTACTCCTACCCACAGTGGAAGCTGCAGTCAGTTTCTTGCTGGAGGGGACCTTATACTTAATAGAGTAAAAAATTTGTAATGCATGCTGACATAAAATACCAGTCTTGGGGGAGGGTATCAAATTAGGTATCTGGATTCTTTGGAGCAATTGGGTAACGTACAAACAGACAAGGATTTCTGCTTCATCTGGACCCATGAAGCTTTGTGTACATTTGAGTTCATATACAAGAAGATTAGATTTTCATCCCCCATTTTTAAGTTATTAACATATATCGCTTTACTTATTGTGGGTAAGGTATGAGACAGTCTTCATATGGTGAAATCTCAGCACTCCTTAAGTTCAAGTATGAGGAAAGTGGCAACACTTGGATTACAGGGAAGCTGAAAAGGCAGTGAAGTTGTCAAAGAAAAAGCGCTCACAGGAAAATTCTCCTGTCCTGCACCTAAAAGCTTTCTCCCTCATTACTGAGAAAAAAAATAAATGTAGTTTGTGCTCAGCAGCTACATGAAACTAGAAAAATTTTCTTAAAAGGAAGATATAACAGACATTCCACTGAAAAGTTTATGCTACCTACTGTGGGGAATAAATGTTGCCTACAGTAATGCTCATGCTCTGTACTAGATCATTGTACAATTTCAGTCCTGTCCAAATATTTAAAGACAAGATTTTAGTGCACAGATATTTGTTAACAGCTTTGGACAATTTCTCTACTGTGCACTGAAGCACAGGAAATTTTTTCTAGACCAGTTGAAAGACACAGTAGATAAATCCTAGGGAAAATGTCTGTAGTTGTACCAGTTCAGAAGCATGGGATCTCCAGCTTCCTGGGATGCCTTGAAGCATAAGAGCAATGTGTCTCAGCTTATTAGAGAAGGGAAAATGGAGGAACAAGCTTGACAGTTTTCTGGCTAGACCTAGCCTATGTGTGTTATGCCAAGTCTGCTCTAGAAAATCACTTTAGTAAAAGGCTTCTTTATGTTTCTGAACTAGTTGGTTTCATGAAATATTAAAGATCAGCCATCAAAAGGGAACATGTCACTACGAACATTCCTCTTCCATACAGAAACATCCCACAGTTAAGTGACATGACATTAATGTCACATTCTTACCTCATTCCTTTCCCATGACTGCCTGCTGCCTGGGCCTTTGGAGAAGTCATGGCCTGGTTTTAATGGTGTTTTCTGGGCCTTTGTGTAACACAGAAGAGAGGTGGGTGTGGAGTAGGACAAGTTTTCTAGCAAGAGTAAATTGTTTCCATTGCTGACAGCTATGAAATCTGAGACACTACAGATGTTCTGAAAAATTTTGGAGGACCAAGCAACAGTAGCAGATGATAATTAATTTGAAAGAATTTAAATAATGTATATTAGCAAAATATTAACAATAATAACAATATTAACTTCTTGTATATGCTAATGAGTTACAAATATGGAAGGAGCCCTCTTGGAGGAAGAAAGGCAGAGGAGTCAACCTTAAAATCATAGTAAAGTTGCCTGCCCTCTTCCCACTCACAAGAGTTTCTAAAGCAGGCAGCTTCTCTCTTTCTTGGCTCTGTTTCACAAAGCTTAGAAATTATCCACACAGATCAGCAACTTCAAAATCAAACTGTCATCTGAAATACCTAGCTCAACTTTCCTTCTGGAAACATGGGATAGAAACCAAGACAATCGAAAGCAGATCTGGAAAGATGAGTGGAATCGAGAAGAGGCTGCATAGGAACTAGAAACATTGTTTTTGTTACAGAACAATATATGGTCTCTGCCACCATACAAGGCCACAAGTGGCTCAAAAATACCCTTTACTTCCTGGGCATTTTTCATGCAATGATAGAAAAGCAGTTGCCTAAGAGCAAGAAAAGTTCACTAATGATGGTAATGACATAATGCAATGATGATTATAAACAATTAGGGTTTTTTTTAAACTAGAGCAAAATACAGGACTAGAAGCAAATTTTGAAGATGCAAATTTGTGTTACAGATTTCTAGTCTATTAAAAAAAATTTAAATTTCTTAAAAATAATTCAAATACAGTACATAGGAGATTCGTAACTTCAAAAGGACATTTTCCACAAAGCAGCATTCATACAAATCATGTCACACACACAAAGCAGAAGCCAACATCTTCCTCTCATGATTAGAGGTCACCACCACCCACTACATCTAGAAGTGAATGTCAATTTTATAATTAATCTGTGCTGACAGATCCATTAATTGGAGCAGAATACAGTGCCTAAGTAATGTAGGTCACACTGCTTTAACAATACCAATACAAAGCAGTCAATGTTGCAAATGAGCTCATGCCACAGCCATTTCTTTTGCAAACAAGGCCTCTACAAAATAAAAAACCTTGCACCTTTCTCCCTTTCATTGCAGTCTCCTATCATAACAAAAGATCAAGCTGAGGGCAGATGTGGGGAAAAGTCATTTCCTATCCTGGTACATGTTAGAGGCAAACACTACACTGTCAGTTGCAATTTAATCCTACAAACTGTTTTATTGGATATTTTATGTATAGTGATAAGACTTCCTCACTGAACCAAAAATAAATCTGTCCATCCAATTACCAGCAAATTATCAACTGTTAACTTCATTAGTGAATAGTAATTTTTTTCTATACCACGGGGGTAAAGGAAACTAGAAAAACTCTACCCGTCTCACCTGAGTGCACTTATAGGGAATTTGTTTTCAATTCATGATGCTTAATGTGCCCAGAGTGAGCTCCCAGGTCACTATATTGGAGGGGGTTGAGAGTAACAAAACCTTGGAAACCTGCAATGGCAAAACAAGCTCAGAAAGGAGTAACACTGAGTCACTCATACATACATGTTCTTTTAGCTGCACTGAGACAGGTTCCTTATGTCACCCTGCAGAGACATCATTTATGCATCAAATTAAGCTGGACTGAGAACAGGGCTCCCTTGCAATGCAAGGACATGCTCCGACTCCCGTACATACACTTGGGCTGCTCTCAACAGCTCAAAAGGTGGAAGTTTAGTTGGAGAAAGCTTGAAGAAATCAAAGCTACAAAGGTTTTATGAACATCTAATCCGTATCTGTTCCCTGGGAAAACAGATTATATTAATTACAGACCAGAGACCAAAGCCAACCTTTGCACACCTTTCAACTCATTCCAGGCACTCCAGTTTTGCATACTTGTTAAAAGCTGATACTTTATCATACACAGGAAGCCTTTTGGGTCCTATGAAACACAGAGGCACCAGCCTGTATATTCTTGATTGCCACCTACTGGCATTCGACATATTAGAGCAAGGTTTACAGATATGCACAAAACTAACTAGATAGCTTCAGGTAATCTTGGCTGAAGTACCCAGGGTAAATAATTTTCCAAATCCTAGATTCTCTTAGGTACTGTGCAACAACGACAAAGAAAGGAAAAACATCTTCACAAAGCCAGTACTTTATGACTGATCTAAAAGATTATAAAATCAAAACTTGACTTTAGAAAAACTATAAAGATGCCCCTAAAGGTTTTTTATCTTCCTACCAATTACTATCCCATGGACAGAAAGCCCCTTTTCTTGCTCTATTGCATTAGAAATTTTAAACTTTCAGGCTTTAATGCGAGTTGGTGCTCACCTAAAGATCTGCAACACATTTTCTGTATCACTTTTCATCAGAAGATCAAGAGTACCAGGACAAGTCTCTCCTCCCGCACTGGGAATGCTATCCGAGAAGGATTTTTATATTTCACTTGGCATCCTGAAGCAAACCAGACTTCACGACCCTACTCATCAGATACAGAATTGGACACAAAAATGGGAATGGTTTAATCTCAGGCTACCCAGCAAACCAGAGAAATGATCAGAAAAGAATGCAGATCATCTCTAAACATTCAGCCACAGGGCATGTTTCCAGACAGAATCTACCTTCCCAGCAAAATGACTTCACCAGTGATGGAGCCAGCCTTGTAGGACCTCTGAAAGTATCTACCCTTTATTAGGACACACTTTCGCAAGACTGTCACTAGAGTTATCTTTAAAAAGCCAATAGAGGCTTTTCAGAGTTCAAACCTGACTGCTCACTGTCCTGCATCTTACATTTATTCAGACAGCTGGTCCCTCCTTTCATTCCACTGCTGTAGTGCTAAATGTCAACAAGGCAATGCATTAATGTGCTCAAAACATAAGGAATGTCATAAGATTGTCCAGGTTTTGCAGATTTTCCATTAAAACCATGCTTTCTGAAGAGGCTTTTAGGTAATGCTGGAGGGACAAAGTAAAAGTATATTAAGACTGTACTAGGTTCATAGTTTTGCTATGACACCATGAGAAACTAGGAAATAAATTCCAATCAGAAGTACTGAAAACAGAGGTTCAGAGAGTGTAGATACATAAGATGAACATGAATTATTTTTTCCGTTAGTGAATCAAGACAGTGAGTTTCACACAGTAAAAAGGAAATCAGTCTCTATATTGAGCTACTCATCAAAAAATCTGCAACATGGCCTACAAACTAAAGGCCATATTAATAGGTTATTTCTAACATTATATTGTTTAGCCTCAGGGATCAATATCGGGTACTTACACAACTTAATATAAACTAAAAGACTTAAATACTCTTCCTCAGAAGCAGAGACCTATGAAACACTAGTTTCCTGAATGTTGCAAAGCCCAAAACCAGAAATACTGCATGATTAGACAACCTACCTCAAGTTCATAAACCAGCATTTCATTCTCCCAAAGAAAGAAACTGAAAATACTCTCTCTGTATTTATTTTTCTCCAGATCTCTGCTTTCTACCCATAAGAATAATTTTTCATTTGAAGGGGAAGACAAGAAAGAACAACCGTTCCATGGCAGCGCAGTACTTTTCTTCCTTAAGTACTGACCAGACTATTCTCCGAATGACAATAGCCTCCAACAGAAAGATGCTTAAATGAAATAGCCTGGGTGGACACTAGAATTTTGTAATTCGGCCTATCTGCTGATTAATGATGATATTCATACTGCCTACGGGACAGAACACAGATCGGGACTTTTATCAAGTCACTGGGCTGAAAGGAAGCTTATCATAGATCGGATTAAGACAAACATTACATTCAGAACCAGACTTCCTAAAGTTAGGAGCAATTTCACCCAGGCTTTGTAATCAGTTCAATTCACTTCAGAAGAAAGAAAATAAATCATTACTTATTTGCTCCACTTTTATTATTTTCTGCCAACTTCCCTGTAATCTCACAAGACTCTCTGCATTATGTAACAGTCCAAGCCATTCTTTCTTGTCTCCCTTTTCTCAGCAAATCAGATAAACTGATGGGTCAAATTTCACAGGTCAAATTTATCTTTTGTATTCAGTATTAGCCAACTTATTTCCAAAGACTGAAGGTTGCAGCATATGCTTGCAGGCATTCTATATAAAAAAACTAACTATGGTTGATGTTGTGAGGACAGACTCCATCAGTTACTCTCCTAGCAGGACTGAGGAACAGACTTCAAATATTACCATCATCCCATACAACTCTTCTTTAAATAACAATACAGAGAAGTTCACCTCTGTATTGAACCATCCACATTCAGGCTAAAATTAGGAGTTAGTCAAGTTATTTTACTGTTATGAAGGGAGAAGCATCAGAGCCTCCTGTGAGCCACAGAAGACAGTCCTGACACACTGTCTTAACCGCAGGGTCTCAGCGCCCGCCTGCAGCGGAGGGGCAGCTGGCACTGAAGCATCCCCACACAGGGCCCCGTATGCCCTGAGGCATGCCACAGCAGTGTGTTAGACTATGAACTATGTGCATAAGATATTCGCGATAGGGACCGGTCACGGAGACACACAGGAGTGGGGTAGCGACCACAGCAGGGGACTGCGCTGTCTCACAGACCTGCACAGAACTACAAATGCCACGTAACCTCCGCAACACTCATAAGGGAGTGATCTGTGGCTGTCCCCAGCAAGCAAGAGGTGCTGCCCACCCACCCCACAGGTGCGTGCCAGTCCCACCCCACAGGGAGCAGCAGCACTGCCCCTCTGCAAAGTGGAATAACCGCACATGCATCGACTGGACATATTCATGAATAACTGACTAGGATTTGCAGCAAATAATTAGGGGCAAATAGTCGAGGAACGACTGTACTTTCCTTTGCCTATGGCTATCATTCAGTTATTCCAGAAACACAGATCCTGTCTAGCCTCTGACCAAAACACCATATATAAGATGTATACAGCTAGATAGGTGATGTAGACAACTGCATTTTACTGTGTATATACAGTACCCATTGATCTTACACCCATTGTCCTGTTATCTGACCACAGCACAGGCAAAGTCAAACTTGTGCTGCTAGAAAGGCAAGGGATTTTACAAGGGACCCAAGCTTCAGAAAGCTCTTCCAAAGTACTCGTACATATTCATATGTTACCCAAATACTCCCACTGAACCTGGCCTCCAGGCAGCTCTAAAAGTACCCAGACCACAAATGTGTTCATTAACCAATTACAGGATTCTCTGTAAGCTGGGAAGTGAAAAGTATAAGTTTCCCAAGTCCTTCCAGTGTGCTATAGAGATTCTCAGGCCAACCCAAGAAAACCTTCCCTGCCATTAAGTCCTTCAGTCATACCTCGAAAATCACAGATTATGGGTCTCATGGGCTCCTGTGAATCACTCAATCTGCAAATATAGGCGCCATGAATATACAAATAGGCCACACCCATTGTCCAACCCCCAGTGCACTGGGGAGCATTTTCAGCACCTCCCCATGGCCTCTTACAGCACCAGGGAGCAAAGGGAACAATTTCTCAGCCCTCTACAACTGGCAAGGCCCCAAAAGAAACCATGGGCTTCCCTTCAGCCATGCTGCCATTTTCACCTCTGCTGCCGGGCTGCTCCTGCTTGCACTGGCGCCACAGGAGGGCAGGCACGCGGTGGATGCTTGGCCCCGCAGCCCCCAGAGGAGGCAGCAGTCTTCTGGGGAGGACCTGTGTGCCCAAGCTCAGGTCGGCACGGGTCCATGCTGCCAGCGCTCTTGTTGCTCCAGAACCCTCAATTTTGCAACACAGGGCAACACCCCAGAGCCCCTCACAGCAGCAGGTGCCATCAGTGTCAGAGCTTTTTTCTCCTCTAACTGTGATGGCTACAATATGTCCACCAGTCCCGGCTGCAGGAGCAGCAGTAGTGGCCATATGGACCTCCCCAGCAGAACTCAACCTCCCCCTGCCATGCCAGGAGAGAGCACGGGGGAACAGAAGCCTCCTCTTGGCACGGACGCACATCCCACCACAGCCTGAACAGACAACATCAGGTCTCCAAAGTCCTAGAGATAAGGTCAGGCAATCAACTGAACCCTGTTATGCTCCAAACTACACAGCCAATATCATCATCAGAACAACAACAAACTTCAACTCAGAGACAAGCAGTTTCCCCTCCTCTGCATTACTATTAAATGAAGCAGGAAGGTCTTGCATGTGCAAGTGTATCTGTAGATGTTGCACACCCAAGTGGAATGTGGATTCCTCTCTACTGATTCTACTTGTAGATTTTTTTCCTGGAGGAGAGGCAATATTGAAAAAAAGTCCACCTTCCAGGAAGACAACACTCATGCTGTTGGATGCTAGCCTGTAAAAGCAGAGAAACATCTGACAGGCTGGTTCCTTAATCTAAACTATCCACATTGACAACTGACAGTCCTTTCAATGAAGAAGCAACTGAGTACTTAACACAGAATTAACAATCTGACAATAGGTAAGGTACTTGCTCAGGCATTAGTAAGGAAACAGAATGACACCTTACATGAAAAGCTACTTGAATGCCATTTAAACTTGTCAAATTGCAGAAAAATAGAACCAGAAATTGATAAAATCAAGGTTATTCATTATGTGAACTAATGTCTAATTTTCTTAAATTCCATCCATTTTACACAAGAGAGATCTTCTGTCTCTTGTTTGCTGGAGCAAAGTACCCAGCACCACCAACAACTCCCATAATACAAAGATCCTACAGCCAGAAGACACCAAACCAACCACAGAATCACAGAAAATTATGAGATGGAAGGGACCCACAAGGATCATCTAGTCCAACTCACCATCTAATACCCGTACAGAGACCGAGAGCACATCCCAGAGCGTAACACCAACCTAGATGCCTCACAGTCTAGCAGGCCACTCCGAGCCGGAAGGGGCCCAGCGTCATCCAGCCCTACGCCCCCCGGCTAGACCATGTCACTAAGCTCCTCGTCCAGTCTTCTCTTAAACACTTCCAGGGATGGCGACTCCACCACCTCCCTGGGCAGCCCATTCCAATATGCAATTACTCTCTCTGTGAAAAACCGCTTCCTAACACCCTCTACAAACTCCTGTAAAACACAGATCATATCGTTCCCTAAATGAATTCCCTGCTTTGACTTGTGCACATTGTCAAGGAGAAGCAAAATTGCCAGCAAAGAAAAATCCATGACAACCCTTAGTAAAACACTCCAATGGTTAATTACCCCTATTCTTTTATTACACACCTCTTTCTTGTAGTCTAAATTTGTCCAGCTAAAACTTCCAGCCAGCAGCAATCACAACATACTTGTCAGATAGACAGAAAAACATTTCTGGTCCTTATACAGGTAATTAAAGACTGGTCAAGCCACCTTTAAACCTCCGCTCAACAAGCTAAAACAGGCTGTGCTCTTAGAGCTCGTCACTAAAGGACATGTTTTTCAGACCTTTTAATCATTCTGACATTGCCTCTGATCCTCCTCCAATTTATCAGCATCCTTCTAGCACTGTTGAAACTAGACCAAGGCATACTATCACCAAAGCAAGTGCTCCAGTGACAAAGACATGACCTCTTGCCTTTCATTTAACAATCCTTGTTTTCATCTCCAAAGACCTCATTAATCCTTGTGGTAACTTGGGAACTGATTATTCAGCAGGTGCCTCAAATCCCTCTCAGAGTCCACCTCTTCCCTAAAGGGTCTTCCACTCCTCAACCATGATGCCTTTTGCTCCTAGATACCAAATTTAAACTTTTCGCCCTACTAAGAAGCTCTACATTTGCTTGCTTATATTGTCCTATATGGTACTTACTACTGGCTTGGCAACATGGTATCATAGAATACCACTTTCCTTGTTGACACAAGTCTAGGGGAGCATATCTGCAGACTTGATTTGGGGACATATTTCACATTGATCTATTAAAAAAAACCATTAAGCAACAGAGCTAGGAACCAAATGCTGCAGGACCTTACTACAAACACACCTGCTCAACAATGACTCCTTGTTACCCATCACATTCAGAGACCTGTCACAGCTGGTCAATTGGTAATATCATTAGTGCCATGCTAGTTCTTTATCACTTTTTTCCAAAATGTCCTGTGGTAGCAAGTCAACTGCTTTAGAGATGTCTAGAGAATTTCCGTTAATCAACTAAATTTATCAAAAGAGATATCAAGTTAGTTTGACAGGATTTATTTCCCATAAACCCAACCTGACCTGACTGATGTTAATTATATTATTCTTTTTAACTCTTCACTACTCAAATCCCTTAATCACAGATTTCATTATTTTGCCTGGGGAAAATATCATATTGACAGGGCTACAACTACCAGATTGGTCTTGTTTTCCCTTTTTATGCATTGGCATAACACTAGGCTTCTTCCATCCTTCTAGAAGCTCACCACATATCCAGGAATGAACATCATCAGTGTCACAGAGAGGTGGACATGCCACCATTTTTTAAACTGCTTATGAATGCACAGGGTAAACTGGCTTCAGCACCTACACACCTGTCACAAGACAGGCATCATGTATCTCACAGAAGCACAACTAAGCCAGAAGCAAACACCAAGGAAGGACAAGTTCAAATGCTGGACAGTAGGAGCCTCAATCTAGCACACTTTCAGGGACTTAAATCACCACAATAGCATTTCAAGACTCTTCTGAGAGGAAAGCCCTCTACAGCTGCCTCCTGACCTTTCCATCCAACAGAAGTAGAGAGAGGACCCCTGAATGCTACCTGCTTTGTATGCTTTCATCAGAGACTGCAAATCAGAACAACTATGAGAACTGTGAACAAGTGAGCACATTGGGAGGGTGGTAACAACAACTCAATACCATGAGAGGAGACACTGTTTGCTCAGGCCTTCTAGGCGTGGGCCCTAATTGAAATCAATGCTGAACTCTCAAAGTCAGGAGATCGGGAAGGCATAGCGATGTCAGCAAAATCTACCTCATAATGAAAAAAAAGATTAGACAAGTGGAAACCAGGCTAGGAAGCAGCCAGAGGGCCTAGATGGAAGTGATAGTTGATGTAAGAGATGGGGACATGTCAAAGAGTAACAGGCAATGCAGAAGGGCAATAAGGCTGCAGAGGAGAAAGAAGTTAACATAGATAAGACAGTGGAGGAGAAAGATATTAAATCAATGGTACCACTACAAATTGCTTGCAATCATGTCTCAACAGTCCCCTCCCAGCCTGCTTCAGTCAGCTTCCACAGCCTTTGCTCAGTGCTACCAAGCACCATCCCATTGCACACAGGGAAACAAATATTACAGGCAGCCAGAAAGTGAAACAGGGAGCTTTCAAGGCTGAAACCTGGACCTCCTTATCAGTCACTGCACTCATGCAACTGTAGGTGCTCTGCCCTCTAGGACTGTACTACCATCTGTGTTAACACTGGGCAGAGCCCGGGCATTTGACTCAGGCAAAAATGGTAGATAACAGAAGTCTTCTTGGCAGACATGCTGTAGATCAAACTTGTTATTTGCCTCCTGACACAAGCAGCATGGTGAAGTGCTGTTCTAAAGTCCCCAGGAAACTTAATTTCAAAGAACCACTCTCGACCTTAAAATCAACCTTGGGCTTTTAAGATACATTGAAGATGGGGATTGCACATTTCCCATCTTATCTTACTGCAATGCCCAAATTAATTTTGGTAGAAAGAGGAGAAAGGGAGGAATAAGAATTCTGACTCAGAAAAAGAGCAGGATCACGAGCAGTGAAGCAGTATGGGAAAGAACAGAAGAGAGGTGTATTTTTAAAGTATGTGGATAATTGTACTTAATGCCAGTAACCTGACAGCATGAGGAATTCAGCTCTAGTGGTGACAACAACTCATAATATTCTGTGTGTGTCTGTGTGTGTGAAGTGAACATTAGCTGTGCCTCACTTTCATGGTAACAGACATGAGCAAAGAAAAAGTACCATCAATTTACTAGGCTGAGTAAAACTTTATTGTGCCATGTTCAAAGCATATTTGCCTGTATGTAAAACAATATCGAACCCATTGCAGACCCAGCCAAATTGGCTGGCAACTCAAGAGAGATGGCATAGCTAACAGCAACCAACCTAAAATGTTGGGACTAAATCAAATTGACAATGTCCCTTTAAGGGAACAAGCATAACCAAACAGGTCTATTTTTAAACCACTTTTGCAGAAGGCTGCCACCATTTCTGACACTGCTGCTAGCCAAGACAGCATCTGCGGCAGCAATTTCATGGAGATGGTATAGTGGCATGATGTTACTCTATTTCACTCGCCAGCCTTGTCTCAGGAAAAGAGCAGTAAAGAGATTTTAATGAATTCTGCTCCCCAAAAAAACCCAAAGCAAAGCAACCAGCATATGGTGCATTCATCAAGTGGAACAATAGCCATGGCTATGCGCATGCACAGTGCTCTGATCTTTCAGGCAGCGTTGTTATTGTTAGTCATACCACTTGTGGCTCTGGATTCTCAAAGAAGGAGACAAGCAGCAACTTATCAGTATCGGTAAGAAATGGGTAAGAAGAAATCTACAGCCAGAGCCACAAGATAGCATACTTCAACTCCCAGGACAGATTGGTCTCCAGAGGATCTTTCCACCTCTCCTCTACTCAAGCAAAATTATTTCCTTTTTCAGAAAGTCTATTTGATGTTAGGAAAAAAAATATTTTTATTATCATATGGTGAAAGAGCACTCTTCCTTCCAGAGTGATTTAAAAGACATCATAAGTTTTCTATGTTCTTAAACCGATTTTGCTTATGACTTTTGTTGTCACTCCTATACAATAATAGGAAATAGAAGTCTGAAGAGCAGATGTAGAACACCTAGGCAAAATATTAATTTTATATACTTAAGTCCATATTAGACTTAGAGGAAGAAACTTAAAAATCTCAAACTTAAAAAAGTATTTTTCATCTCCCACTAAAGCAGCACTTAATCAATCCAGCTGATTCATTCACAAGAAAAATCCAAGAGAGGTTCCACTCATAAGGAAGCCTGTATCTTTAGATTGGTAAATTCAGGTAACATAGCTCTTAAAGCATCCTCATTCACAGACTATATTCTCACAAAACTGGGAAACAGCTGCTAATTAACAGCAGTGCTTCTGAGAGCCAAGTAGTCTCACCCAATATTGGCAGTATTTTAGGTTTTCACATTAGGGAATAAGGCATTAACTTGGGTCAAGCTATTGCTGCAGTTCTTCAGATTTCCTTTGCATTGCAGAACGCAGTTTAATAGAGACACAACCTCCCCAACAGCTTCTCCTTCTCCCATTAACAAACCTCTAACATTGCTGTGGCACCTTGAGCAAGTGCTTGCACAGCAAAGCACTAGCAGAGAGGCATTTAAACTGTTTCAGCTGTCTTTCCTAGTTTTAACACCATGTGATCAGCAAACATTACAGACCACAGCAATTCACAAACTCTAACTTCATTATATACAGCAAAACTGATGGCTACATGGATTGCAACAGTGCAACAGAGTTCATAAACCATCCTCTTCTAACCTTAAGAAGCGTTCCCTTCTTCATTAGCATCAAAATGTCACTAATAGTGCCACTAGACATCTTGCAGCATTCTTTTGAGCATTTGGCAAATTCTTCACTCTCCCAGCTTTCAGATGAGTACAGCATTCGGCTGAATAGCTTTTTCAACAAATGACATGTCACAGTCTTGACACAAAAATACTTGCACCTTGTCAATCATTCACTCACCATCAAGTTCAAATGCTCATCTTCAGAGAGATGAATTTGATCTGCACTGCAGTTAATGTTAAACATGGACTCTCAGAGAAGATGAACGTAAGTAAAAGTAGAAAGCAAATCAGAGAAAATACTATGCCATTTGTACATTAAATAGGCAACAGTACTTCTGTAGCATGTAGACACAGGAACAACGGAAGCTGAGTGTTAAATGACAAGGATGGAAATCTAAGCCGATATGGATGGTCTCCAATTTTAAACTGCTGACCTAAACGTCCCAGCCCAAAGGTTAGCTACTGTTTTATCTATCAATGTTGTTATACTGCAACCATCACTATAATATAACACAGCCAGTCGGGTTCTTTATTGCCAGAGAGAAATCCATGTGTCATTTCCAACACGCCAGTTATTTCTTTGATGGATGTATAAAACAAAGCACTACTTTGAACAGCAAGTTGCCTCTACCAGCCAAGGCATCATTCATCACTCCATTCAAACTAATTGAGTGTGACCTGAAACCATGGTGCAAATTAAACATAGTCCCTTTGGAATTATTCAGGTAAAATAATAGTAACTACTGTATTAACTCTTGTACTTAAGCTCTCCGGGTCCATATATAATAATTCAAATATCTTAAAGATGCCTGTGAACAAAGAGCACACACCAACTGAAGATCTAGTCTGGGGTTTCAAAAAGGTACAAAAGAATTAAATTCAAAAGAGATAGTTCCTTAATACTTGCAGGTCACTTGCAAAATAAATCTAAGATGCCTGGAATGACACAGAAAGTCTCCACCAAATGTAGATCCTGGTGGAAGTAATAATAATGTAAGATACAAGCTATAGAAAAGGTCTTGTTTAGTATTACACTCTTACTGCCTTTTTTTCTAATTTTAGAGTTGCCTTGGCCCCATTGGGCTCTCCACTGAATGGTATGGTGTTTCACAATTACATTTTTTAAATGGAGAACTACATTTAGTAGAGAAGCCTATTTTCTAGCATAGCACCACTTAGACATTATGTTTTCAACTAGCCTCTTTCCAGTCCTCCCAAATCACCCAGAGGAGTCATTTTACCCATCTGTGCATACTGTCTTCCATGGAGAATCCTGCTAGGCCACATCACATAGCTGGGACATTTAACTGACGTTTTATAAGGTATGTATCACTTGACAGTTAAGAATTTGGATATATTATTCCTCTCATTTAACATTCTGTTTATTTCCTTTTATCTTGGTGCCAAAAATCTTAGGCAGACAGTAACAAACTGGTCAGTCATCATACATGATCTAAGCTGATATACAACAGCTCTAAGGTTATCAATTCTTACAGATGTTACTATCCCATTGAACGGTCCATTGTGATTAACTCAATTCTGTTGAATGCCACTCATTCATTACTTTGAGCTCTTAACTTCCACATGCCAGGTTAACTGGGTCTGTATCTCCTCAGCTTTCTTTCCATCCCAGTGTCACAAATCAGGTTACTCTATACAGTATTCGCAGTAAAAGGCCTCAGGGAATCAACTCACAAATAGCAAGTGTCAGTAATGCAGGTTTAGGCCAGACATCAGGAAGAATTTTTTTCTCTAGAAGGGCTGTCACCCCTGAGCCTCCTCCAGACTAACAACTCCAGCTCCCTCAGATGCTCCTCATATGACTTACTCCACAGACTCTAAATGTAGCCTGGCTCTTTTGGCATTTTGATGTTTTTTCAAGGTACTCAGGGAAGGCTGGAGGCACTACACATCCTATTTTCATAGTGGTCAGTATGCACAGAGCTTCTTCCTGCTTTGTTGCTCCGGGGTAATGAACCAATATTTCCCATTCTAAACCATTTTATCAAAGGAGGTCTCTTGGAAGCGAATGCTGGCACGGAGGAGAGAAAGAACATAATACTATCAAGTCCTCTTAAAGCAATGTATTTTTCTACTCATTCTAAATGATTTTATTATATCACAGATTTTCATCACATTACCTCAAATGGCAGGAACTGGCCCACCACTCGCTTTCATAGCATTGCCATTACTGCATAGCAGCATCTCTTTCAATGGTGCCAGGGTTAGTGGCTCCAGACAGAAAAAAGGGATTGTGGTAGGATGCCCATTTACCCACTGCTACCTCATTTCATCAGCCATTTATCAACACATTCTTCATTTGGAGAAATAAATCAATGGTAGGTGGAGCTCTTAGTGCATTTAACTTCCCTGGCATGATACTGGTGGTAACACAGCTGAGATCAAATACTTCCATCCTTCCTCCAGAGCCAGCTTGGCTGCAGACTAGCTGCTTCTCAATTAGAGGTTGCAATATTTCTGGAAAGGATTAAGTGTGCTTTCTGCTGCTCAGCTTTGCCTCTCTGTTTCTTTTTTTCTTAAAGAACAACCACATTTTTCTCACCAGCTCATTCACCTTTTACCCAAAGTCCGTAAGAAGAAAAAGGTTCAGCTCAAATTATCTGTGAGACATAAACCTATGGAAATCTTACAGCAGATGAGGAGGCTAATACTTTAGAACACCAATTACATATTATAAACCCTGTCACACACTGCAATAAGCATTTCTCTTTCAGTTTCCTGAAAGACGAGGGTTATAACTGCATTTTGAATAAAGCCCAAGGAAGCTTCGGGAACCATCCTGACTTGTTGCTAAATCATTTCTTCTCCCTGGACATCTTTATACCACAGTGGGATAACAACAGTTCCCTAACAACTGTTGCACAGCAAATTTTACCAAGTTGAATTTCTTCACGTATCCAAGAGGAGAACAGAAAAGCAGTACGACCACTCCAGTGATTTGCAATGAGGAGGTGGTACTATAGTAGCTAGTTCCACTTTGAGAATTCTTTATTCCTCACTGCTTTTTTTTTTATTTAATATGTAAAATTAGCTGTCTTAGATCTAGAAGGATTACAGATCCTGGAATCAAAAGGCTAGTAATGACTTACATTCACATGGCACCATAAATATGTGTTATGGCTGGTGCAAAGTCAAAACCTGAAGAGAAGTCATACCAACACAAACCTTTTCTTTTTGACAGGACAGAGTATTTTATTATGTAAACTCATGAAGAACAACTATCTGTTCCTACCTTTGCCATAAATTCCTCACGATTTCTTTAATTATGCTTATTACTTTGTGCAATTTAATACTGTAGTAGAATACTCCAGGTCTATATCTGTATCCACACCTAGCATCTCTCTACATCCCCTGCAGGGTCTACGGGATGACAGTATGCCACTCTTAATTTCAGTTTCTATACACTTCCTTTTCTTAGTATTTGCACTCTTTGCAATTGGTCAACACTTCATAGGTAATGATTCAAAATAACAAGGATGCCTGGTTTTCAAGTTTAAAGCCAAAGGACCCGTAGTCTCACTCCTGACACTATGATCATTAACATTTGGCTGACAGGCAATATACCAAATTACATATCCAAGTGTTTGAAACGCTACACACTGAAGACGTATTTGCCATCTACAGACTAGCTTCTCATCCAGTAATACACACTTTGTGTTTTGCACTTTGTGAATTCCTAGTATGCACGTAGCTCAATAAATCAGAAATTATAAATCAGCCACAGCCTCTGTGTTGCATCTATCTTCCTACTCCCTGCCCTGAAATGCTTTGTCAGCAAAGGCTTGAGCTATTGGTTCATGATCAAGTGCATGTAGAGCATTATTAAACACACGGCAGTTTAGTCTGCAGTGACTGACACAAGCTCTACTCCACCAGTCATTCACAGAGTGCAGTGACCCCGGTGAGATTACCAAAGCACTCAACACTGACCAACATCACCCTGTAACTCTTGTTGAGACCCAGGACACAGGGTCTCACTTAAGCACCGACTGTATTGGCCATGGACAAAAATGTTCCTTAAAGTTTAGTAAGTAGGACCATGTTAAAAGAAACACAGGATGGTTCAGAATAAGCTGTTGGGTTACAGCTACCAGCTTTTTCATCTGCTGAAACTCACAAACCTTGGCTGTCCTGAGAAAAGGCACATCTTGCCACATCCATACCACTTCATCAGTTTCATCTCTGATCACAGAAGAAAAATGGGTACACCCAGCACTTTCACTTTACTTCCTTTTACTGACATTCAATGCAAAGAGAATCAAATTTTTCTATATATTTTAGGTTGCACCTTGCCAGATACTCACAGAAGTAGTATAAAAGAAAGGAAACAGCCAAAAGCTGCACCAGAAGCAGCTACAACTTCACATAAGCTGTTTTCAGCTCCAAAAGCAATCCTGATTGTTAATTCCATCACCATTTCCTCCTATCAAAGAGCCAGGAAATGGCTTTGCTGCTTAAGTACCACATGATTTTAGGCCAAGTATTGTCATAAGCTGATGAAAAGCAAGAGCTGGGATATAATAGAAAAAATATTAGTAGTAGTCTACTTGGAAGGGATGTGGAAAAACAACATCAAGGAGGCAGCAGTGTTTCACCCACAGATACCACAACGTAGTATACAGGCCCAGAGTGGACATGGGAGAGCAGGAAATTAATCCAGGGTGCTAACACAATCAGAGACCATAACTGATGTTTCAGATGGAGAAAACTGACAGTATATTAAAAAAAAAAGACCTGACAGAGACAGTGCCATCATACACTACCTGTCCAGCCCAGCTGTGTAGGTAGGCAATGAAAATAATTCACACTGCAAACTTAGCCTCTCTGTCGAGGAAGACAGTATGCCTATCACGGATGTCATGACACCACAGACAAACAAAGCCCTTCACAGCTTCAATTCAACAGGCAAACCAAGCACAAGAATAATTTCCTTCCTTCCTACATCACCACTTGAATGCATCTTTCTCTGGAGAAAAAACACTGAATAGATTTAAGGCAAAAATTTAACTCCACATTGTAGGTAGTCCAAAGGAAACTTCAAAGGTAGATAAACTTACGGAAACAATTCATAGCCGGAAAAATAGCCAGGTACTGGAGATCATTCTGGTTGCACAGTGATGGGAAGTGTAAAACATATTACATACTTGATTACAGCTACTTCTGGCTTAAGCCCTTGCCTTAGAAACTCACTTGGACGGAACACTTAAAAGAAAGAACAAGTCACCTACTAAATCATCACCCTATCTCCTGCAGCATCTAAGGTTTCTGCATTTAAGTACTCACTCAAGCATCCTCAAGATCTTGTCAGTCACAAGCAGCTTTCAGCAGGGAGGTACAGGGAGGCTCTAGACTGCCATGACAGAGTGTTACATGTTGCCAGTAGGTACCAGGAATACTCTGTGGACTGGATCCTTACTCTGTACCAAGGTGTCATGGTTTAACCCCAGGCAGCCACTCATTCACTCTCCTGCAAGCAGAATCAGGGAGAGAATCAGAAGGGTAAAAGTTAGAAAACTCCTGAATTGAGATAAAGGCAGTTTAATAGGAAGAGCAAAAGCCGCATATGCAAGCAAAGCGACAAATTAGTTCACTGCTTCCCATAAGCAGGCATGTATTCAGCCATCTCCGCGAAAGCAGGACTCCGTCATACGTAGCAGTTACTTGAAGACAAATGCCATCATTCTAAACATGCCCACCTTTCCTCTCCCTGACACTGCTGGTGGGAAAGGGAGCAAGCAGCTGCATCACACTTGGTTGCTGGCTGGGCTTAAACCATGCCACAAGGACACCTTTTTACAGGCCCCACCAATATGAAATATGCAGGCTATTACATTTACATACTGCCTTCACGTTCCAGCTGCTTTAGGAACAAGACAACAGTCCACGGAAAATGCCTCTTGTTCTTTTCCATACCCTTGAGCTGCTTTGTTTTTAGCCAAGAACCAAGGATACCAGGCTTTCATCCTCCATGGCAGCACTCCACTCCAGAGGGAAACATATCAAAGCTGTCAGTCCCACACACACATCACCATTCACTGAGCAATCACCCTGTCCTCTCACCCACTCACCCCTCAAATAAGCAACTTGACCATATGTGTGTCAGTCCTCATGAAATGCATGAAATGGAAAAGCCTGCAGCCAAAGCAATAGCTGCCACACTTGACTTAACCATTGGTAAAAACGCAAGTGAAGAAGAGAGAAGCCCACAAACTCTGTAGTCTCTGCTGTTATTCGCAGTAGAGAAGACCTTGATCAACAACATTTTAGATACAGTACCTATACACATTAATTCACTGGCTCAGGGTAAAGCCCCAATACAGGAGACACACAAGAGAACTAGTATTTCTGCTTCCACAACCCATTAATTCAGTGACCACGTGACATGACTAAGATCACAAATGGAAAACGGTGATTTGTGCCTCCTCTGACACTGAGCAGCACCAGACCAGGGAACAAGGGACCATTCCACATGCAAGAACTCCAACAGCCCAAAAGGAACCATTAAGAATTAAATTCAATGGGCAAGCCTTGAAACTGCCAAAATGGTAATTCAGACTTTCATGCTAATACTCTTAAGCTGCTCCCAGGCTCTAAAGTGGCTTCATTATCTGTATAGAATGGTGCTGTAAAGGTGAAGACATGAACGCCAGACCTAGAGCACAAATTCCAACCAGGCAGTCCAGAAGCAGTTTTCTTTCTCCTGAGCTTCCCTTCTTCTGAGTCTTCAGAAGAAAGCTCTACACAAGATCTCAAGCAGTGTTTTGGTGGGGTGTTTTTTTGATTGCTTGTTTTCCTCCTGTTAGAGCATAATTCTCACTCAAGGTGGAGATAAAGGAAGGACTGAGGTAAGCTATAAGCCTTTCAGCTCCTCCATTAGCAGCAACTATGTGCTCCTATATTCCAAGATGCTGCTTCAGTTACATAAATACACAGCCCTCTCTGCTTTGAGGGATGCATTACCCCCACCCTTCAAACATATCTGTGTTGGTACTACTGGGGCAACTAATGGCTCCAACCAAAGGACACCTACAGTAAAGACAGAGCTCCGGTCCCCAAAAGTGGCCCTAATTTAAAACAAGGTGCAATGAGGGGGAAGAACCAAATACAAAGGATGAGGTAAAAATGTGGAAATTATATGAACAAGATTTTTAACTGACTGTCTCTATTCCTCTTCATGTTTTTCATAGAGCATAGATGCCCACAACCAACACACCATAAAGACTGAAACCATGAAATGGGGCTTCAGGCTTTTTTTGGTCCAGAAGAGGGCAAAAGTATAACATAGGGCTATCTTAATGCAGGGAAAAATCAGCTGTTCCAAAGCACTTTTAAGCAAGCAATTACAAGTGATTGGGTGATTCTCTAGAGGAGTGTTAGGGAAGGCAGGGATTGAAAAGCTGCTGAATTTTACAACAAGGGGAGGTACTTATCTACCTTGACCTGGCCCTACTTTTTATGATTGGCTTATTCCATTCCCAGATGTCTAAAAAGGACAAGAGAGGGAACAAGAAATTGCAGGAGTATCCCTCTTCTTTTCCATGCCTGAAACAAAGATAATGTTTAATTTATAGCATGCCCACTGCACACACCCCTCTGCAGCTTGTACCACTCAGAATTCAAAGCAGAAGGACATGACATTTCCTCCAGATTGCAATATGTCCATTTATTTTCAGATACCAGTACTGCTGCTTAGGATAACTACTGCACACCAGGAAATTACTAGGGCAAGAAGGAAAAAGAAAAAAATAAAGAAAAAGAAAAAACAAAATAGCCATGTGCCAAGAGAAAATGAGATGTATGTGACAAGCTCTTTTCCAAGAAGCTTACGGTAGAAAACTAAGCAGAGATCTGAAAGCGTAACCTTGGATGAATAGACCCATATGCAGCCCATGTACTTCACCTGTATGCCAACTGCCAACATAGCACAGCTCCGCTATTCATCCCATCTCATTGTAAAAGGGTGGGAGTTGAAAGCTTTGCATTGCCAAAATGCCAGCCACTAGCCAAATGGTACATTTGGTTGCTTGTCAGTGCAGCAGATGTGAAATGGGCATCCTTTCCCTTCTCTGACCTCCTCAAGGACAGCAAAAGTAGATCCAGAAAAAGGAAATAATAGAGGTCAGCAAAACTAACTGTTTTTCTGAAAGTTCTGCTTTTTAGCATTATTTCCACATCAGTTCCGCTTTTTTTACTACCAGAAATTTATCAAGAAAATATAATCCCCTTAGTATTTCTCTCTTGTATAAGAAAATCCAAGGAGTGGAAGACATTCAGATTAAAAAGGGGAGACAGTTATCAAGAGCAGCAAGGAGGGCTTGTGCTGACAGGATTAAGAGGAATGCTGACCAGCATGTGGGAACACCAAACACAATGGACTGAGACACCACACAACCATGAGCTCCTATGAAATTTCTCAGTTTCTTTTTACAAATATGTTGCTTACTCACTGCCTTTTGAAGCACTAAAACATCTAATGGGGTATCCCAAATCTGAAGGTACTTCTTTTTTAAATTCAATTATCTTTTAAACGCTGTGAAGAGAAGTTGCTCCATTTGGCTATGCAGCAAGGACGGAAACTACTGTGACCATAAATATAGGAGACAGCAGGAGGGAAGGAGTTTCACTTCTTGACTCTAGTCAAATCGATGCTGGTGAGAAATAAGGTACAAACAAGCAATGCAGAAATCTGTATGTAACAATTCTTAGCCTTAAAAGATATTCCTCTTAATAAAGATATTACCAAAAAAGCAATATTGCTGCTTACACAAGAATAAATATCTGCCCAATCCTACCATACTATAAAACAGTAAAAAAGAAGGAGTTAGCAGCATCTAGACAGATTCCACGCAAAACAGAGACAGCAGAGATGTGAGCAGGTGTACAGAGACTATACAGCTATCATCCTGAGATGGGAAAGGACCCTTGCATCTTGGTACACTTACCACATTCTAGAAACTTCACCAAAAACAAAGCCGAAGACACTCAGTCTGAGCCTTAAAAAGGATAAGATTTTTATATCTGCCTGTTAGGAAGAATGCCTGTATAATACATAATTCCAAGAAAACTGACTGGATAAATCTAATGGTGATAAGCTTTTAAAAAGTTACTCATTTAATCTGCCATTGTATTTTCAAATGAGGAACTGCACTTAAAGCCACTGGGACACCAAAGTTATTAAAAGTACGGTTTATTTACAGAGCCATTCTCAGCAGCATATTTAGCTAACAAAATATAGGTAAATTGTATGTGCTATTAATAAGCTTATTAAAATAGTTAACCCAAGCACATTTCTAATTTATTATAGTAATCCATAACCTTCTCAGAGAACCAATCCTTCCCTGTTTACAGGGATATACAGAGAGATATTTAAAGAGGTTAATTTGAATGACTAACACTTTAGCCTGTTCTATCCAACCAGGATAATAAGACTTTAACAACATGCTACATTTAGTCACAGCTCCTTTAGGAGAAAAATAAAAGTCAGGTTCACAGGTTATTCCGAGTTGGAAGGGACCCACAAGGATCATCAAGTCCAACTCCCAAGTGAATGCCCTCCCAGGGACTGAGCCCACAACTGTGGAACCATGGGCACCACACTCCATCCATGCGAGCCTCCCGTCGTCTAGGCCATGTCACCGAGTTCCTTATCCAGTCTTTTCTTAAACAGCTCCAGGGATGGCGACTCCACCACCTCCCTGGGCAAACCATTCCAATGACAGTTCACTCTCCCTGTGAAAAACCTCTCCCNCCAACTTGATCTCCTTTTAAGAGCTGGTGACTCGCCTGGTTGATGATAGAAAGGCCATGGATGTTGTGTACTTGGACCTTACCAAAGCCTTTGACACAGTTTCCCATGGTAAACTTCAGAAGAAGGTCTCAGAGCATAGGTTGGATAGGAGCATTCTGTGTTGGGTTAGAAACAGTTGGATGTACAGACTCAGAGAGTGTTGGTAAATGGTGCCACATCCAGCTGGCAGCCAGTCACTAGTGGAGTCCCACAGGGATTAGTGCTTGGCCCAGCACTGTTTAATATCTTTATTGATAATAGTTGTTTTGTACTATTCTGATACTGCTAGAGAATGGCAGAATTTCACCTTAGCAAGGCTGCAATACACTAGTAAAGATCAAATGGAAACATCTACATACACAAAACAGACTTCCTTCTACAAAAACACCACCAATACCTCCAGCTAGAAATGCCAGGGAACAAAAGGAACCAGCTGTCTCAATGAAGAAATCAATCACCATATTATTGTGTTCTGTCATTTAATTACAGATAAATATCTATAAGACTTCCCAAGTACTCCTGAAGTGAATTAGCAACACTCTTACTATATTCCATTTCCCTTTCCAGCCTAGAGAAGGGGCAAAGTGATAATGTGCCAAAATTAAACACGCACCCCCAAAAATGCAAGGCAAGGAAGAAATAGATGTTCTTCATCTAGTTCTATTTCATCATTGATGAAATAAAAAGGCTTGTCTTTCTCCCTTAACAGCTGAAGATTCATAGCCTTTCCACCTCTTCTGCCAGTAGTTTCTCCACCTGCTGTCTCTATACAGAGGTTGAGCAGCTCAAAAAACATCCCAATTCCTGAGACTCAGTCTCTTTTAATAATACTTCAGCAAGTAACGCATATGCTTTTCTCAAGCTTCCAAAACCCACAAATGCTCCAGTCATTCTTCATGCAATGAGACATTTGCAACTCTGACACCTACATCTGACCTAATAATACAGAGACAGAGAATAACAGGCATGTACAGAACATAAGTCATCTTCAGAGATTTTTGGATATGTATCTTGATATGCGTTGTGCATCCAGAAAGAACTGTTTCACTCTACCAATGATAAACAAGAGTCTAGACAATCTGTTTAGATGCAGGTTGCCCAAAGATATTAAGATGAACTCTTCAAATTCAGATTTACAGAGCACTTCTTCAGACAAGAACAGTAGTTGAAGCAAACATACAAAATTAATAATTACTAAGGTAGTACAAGAAGTACACCTGTAAATAACCTTTAAAAGCCCCATACTAATCTCCCAATTCAATTCACTTGTTACAGTTGCACAGTTTTTCACCAAAGACAAGGATATCCCTTTGCTGTCCTGTACACACAAATTTGCGTAGATTTCCCATGAACAAGGCCAGTCTCCAGCCCTCCTCTGACCAAGTCTGATCTGATGATCAAATACAGTTCACTGATTCAACGTCTGTCCTCACAGTGCAGCAAAAATGGCCCTTTCTCTGCCTGAGATTATCTCATGAATGATTAATTCTTGATCATTCTGCATCAAGTCCAAGATTTTTTTGTCACCCACCACCTCAATGTGATACATTAAATTAGACAAAAAAGGAAGGAAGTTCCATAGTCTAAACACAGTATCAAAAGGAAGGTGGGAGATGTGGAGATGGGAGAGGGCAAGCAACCCCAATAGATCTGATGTGCATAGTCATAACCAATTAATGATGAAGTCGACATTTTGCTTCTATAAACATGTAGGAGTAACTGAGGAATGCTAATGCTGCGCACAGACAAATTCCTTTATAATGGCAGAAAGTAGCAAGAGGAAGCAGGACTTTTCACTTATGCCTTCCTACAATTATCGTTTGTATTGTTCAGGTTCTGGTTTGTCCTGGGGACACTTACAATACTTTGTGCAGAGAAACTACCGTCCCTTAGGAAAGGATTCTGAAAGGATCATTTTAATACCTTCTGGGTTCAAGGCTCTAAAAACATGTTACACCAAGGAAAACTGAAGTGAAGGAGGACCTGCTGTTGTACTACAGTACCAAACACTGGAAAGGAGCAGCTTTACTTGAGTTGGATGCACTTTAGTGAAAAAGCAGAACTCAGGAGGATTCAACATGTCATTAGCCAAACATTTTATGTTTCAATTTAATGACTAAAAAAACCCCTTGGCATCATCCATGTGGAGCTCAAGCTTTCAAGGCTCCAGAGTATACCCAGGTACCCCTGGATTCTCACACTGCATCAGATTCTGCACGGTGACAAGAGCTTACAGCTTTGTAGCTTTCTCTTTCAACTTAGTGAGGCAGAAACCACCTTCTAGTCAAAGGCTTTCTGCCCATGGCTAGGGGTTGGAACTAGATTACCTCCAAGGTTCCTTGCAGCCCAAATCATTCTATGATGACCTTACATACACAGCCCTCAGAAGATACACATAACTTCTTTCTTTCAAAGCAATCTAGATTGCTTCTCTTTTTCACTGACTTCACTTCATCAGTCCATTAAGAACACAGCAGTTGTCACTTCTGTTCTGCAAGACATGAAATTGCTCTGATCCAACATAACAGAACCAGGCTTTCAAGCATGGTGAATATTTGGGTCTGCAAGTTCATTTCAGCACCAGAACACCCATTGCCTCTTCTAAGGATGTGCAATACAGAAACACATGGAAAAGGTGCAGAATTGGGGAGGAAGAGTCAGCCTCATATTTACTACGATTGTTATGACACATGCAACACCTGGTCCATTATACCACTTGCCCTTTTAAAGGCCAAGCTGATCACACAATAAACACCATGTCCACATTTCATGCTTTATTTTATGTATACAAAAACTCCGAGTGCATAAACATCAAAAAGCTAAACAGTCCATGAAAGACACTGCAGCTAGGCTGGAATAGTTACTAAGCCCCATTTGGTCACAGAAACTGCCTCTGCCTGGAACGAGACAAACAACTTTGGTTTTCCAAAAGGCATTTCATCAGGAAGGTGTATGGCACACAGTAATTACCTATGTTCTCAAAAGCATTGAGACAGACGACCAGCTGCACACCTATCCTCCTCCTGGCCTAGCTCCCAAGTGCTCTGCTGTTTCCCACTGTTGCCTACATGAATCTGAGAGAAAACAAAGGCAAACTGCATTAAGGTTTCTGGCAGTCTGGTGGCACTTCAGGTTTTAAGGACCACAGCCCAGGATTCAGCTACAACAGTAACAGTTTACAACATGCTATAAATAGCCTGTTAGGAAATATAACAGCCCACTAACTGCTCTGTACTGTGAAATACGGCAGCAGGGCTTTGCCAGGGTACAGCTACGTTAAGTATCCTGCATGTCCTTGAAAGCCAAACACTCATGCCACCAAATCTGACTAGCCTCTCACACACATTTCCCAGAGAGGAAATTGAAGGTGACTAGATTAATTTCTAAGTTTCTGTATCTTTTTATTTTTTTTAAATTTCAAATCAAAATAAGTATGCACTGTTTTGCATCATTAATTTCTGTCCTCCTAACACAGGACACATGAAAATCCCAAGGCATAAAAGAGCAGCTTCTCTTCAGCAATACAATGTGACCCAAACTTCACCTTACCTTTTCCAAGTTACCTGTTACCTCTGAAGCCTCATTCAGGAAAACACTTACAATAACAAGCAGCTGCTGACTCAAGTGCCCCATTACAGTTGCTTCCAATTCTACAAAAGACTATACTATCTGAAGTATTCTTTTGCTTGGCAGAGTCTTCACTGACATCATGTAGGCACAGTATAATTTATTTCAGATAAAGGAGATGAAGACAGAATCAAAGTAAAGCTCTAAGGAAAGAGCATAGCATGATTCTTTCCCCTCTGTGGCAAAATGCAGCAACTTCAAGAACAAAATGGCACCAGAAACCATTTTTTAAAAATTCACAAAGGCATAGGGGAGGGGGATTAAAAAACAAAATGTACCAAAAGACTAGAAGTTCCACAGCTGTACTTGGAATAAGAGATTGCCTGCAAGAGAATAGAAGTTCAACACGGAATGCAAGGTGAAAAGGACTACAGGAAACACAAGGGGCAAAGGAAAGACTGTGAAGCACATTTCTCCCAGATATTTCTTCAAAAAGCACGGCAAATTCAGGAACAGATTCCATAGCAATTGTGCAATGCAACCTGAAAGAGCCAAAGGTTGTCCAGGGATATTTATGATGCTTTATACGGGGAGGCTATTATCCCTTGGAATGGACTACAGAAGAATCATTTTGCTACTTCACAGGTCCAAGGCTCTAAAAATCTGTGTTACGCTTAGGAGAGTAAAAGTGAAGTATGCAGAAGTGATCAAAGGAGAACAGGCTGGTTTTATAGCCTGCAGGGGAAACAACTGATCATATATTCTTTCTATGACAAACAACTGAGAAAGTAATTGAGAGCCTAGCAAAAACCAATGTTGTTACCTCAGCATTATTGATTTTCAGCAGACATCTTAATCTAGCACATGACAAAACTTTGGTCATTGCAATAAGATATAGCTTTCAAGGAAAAATGATATTTATAAAGGTAGTTTATGGTACAGTTAGAGATTCTTATGAAGTGAAGCCCAGGCTATAAAGAAACTGAAAGAAAAGGACTTCTTATAAACAAAACAGAGAGAAAATTTGATTAAAAGGGAGAAATATGATTCACATATACTAAAGCAGTATTCAAAACACTAAAAGGAAGCACTGAAAGCATAACTTGAAAATACTACACTAAGAAAGCCTTATTCTTATCAAAGGGATGAGTGGCACTGAAAGATTCACAGTGCAACTGTTAAGTGTTCTTTAAAAAAACTCTTACCAAATTTAACAGGAATGTTCCAAGTATGACATTATGCTAAAAGGAAGAGAGATTATTTGAAATATGTATATATATAACAAAATGAAGCCAGAACAGGATAAGAAGATAGAAGTCCATATAGCCCTTTGTTAACATTCCAGCTTAAAGAAATAAACAAGTAAATAACAAAAACTATTAATGATAAAGAGCAAAACCACATAAAATCACAACAATCATCTTACAAATGCATGTAGAGAGAAAAAAGTAATCTCAGTTCATGGCAATTACAAAGAGCATATCTTCAATTAAAAAAAAAAGGTAAGAAAACAGCAGGAGCATTGCACAAAAATAAAAAATTCTTTCCTACCTTCCCTCTATTTCCTCCTATGAGCAATCTGCCATTTGCAATGTCAGACACCACACTCTGCACATCTCACTCTCCTGTTTCCTGGGGAGATCTGAGCCATTCCCCCATGACCTCTTTTCAGCCTGCAGGGGGTAATGCACCACTTACAGAGTTTCAGGTGATGACACTAATTGAGCTTTCTCTATGGCAGATGTTTCCTATCCAGCTAAATCCAGTATTGCCTTCTTCACAGCTGCATCATATTAGCAAACCACAGCTGACTAGCATAGCCCCTTTTCTAGTCTTTCCAACTGACAAATAGTCTACTAAGAATTCTTGACTTTAACTTCCAAAGTTAACAACCAGGCACAATCTTCACCTGTTTGTGACAAATTCTTACTTGTGAAATGAAATCTGACCTAGAGCTCTCTAGAAAACAGACCTAGTGAGATGACCATTCATCATCCTTTAATATGCTTGGGGTAGACTATGTAACAACAACTCAGTTCTGCACCTCTCCTGCCACCATGCTGCTGCTGTTGCCTTTGTGCACTCTTGGACAGATGCCCTAAAGGGAAGGGGAAAAACATTGGGCTTCCAAAAGTACCCTTTA
Source organism: Pitta sordida (assembly GCA_013390025.1). NCBI lineage: Eukaryota > Metazoa > Chordata > Aves > Passeriformes > Pittidae > Pitta > Pitta sordida. Next base: position 258,800 of record WEKX01018784.1, read on the forward strand.
ATGTTGGTATCCATTCACAGGGCTGGTACAAAACAATCCAGCCTGCTTTTTTCAGAAATCAAAAAAAGAGACAAAAGACATTAGCATGAAAGACCCTGGTTAATGAGGTGCAACACCTCTGTTTGATTTGTCCAGTGCATCTTTAATTTTATTATGTGTATCTGAGCAATCAGGAGCAACATTTCTCACACTTTGTTTATGCACTAAACAGTTTAAGGCTGAAGTGGATGAGCTGCTCGAAACTTACCACTAGCTTTGCAAGTAAAGCAGAATGTTCCACTCCAGTTGTGTCTATTTCAATCACATGGGGACCATTTGTAGGAGCAAATTAATATCAAGCTTTATTCCTCAGTAGTAAACATCCATTGTGCTACTGTCCTTGCAGTTGTTCTAAGTGTGAGGCTGGACCATGACCTGAGAGGAGCATATTCAGAACAGTCTGACACCTACTTTGAGGTGTCAGACCTCAAAGTGTGCTTCTGATTCTTTACTTCAATGACAAACTCTCTTTGTCATAAGAAGTGCTTCTATCATTGGATCTGTCAAGCTGAGCCACTGAACAAGCCATTTCACTAGGTCTCCCCTAGTCAAGCTCAATTTGAGTTTTACAGTCCTTGATACTTGTGGAATATTGTCATAGAAGTCATTAACATACTTTGCACTGTGAATTATGCTGCTTGGCAGGGGCTCTCTCTCCTCACAACACCTGCATGTCCAAAGTGGAACCCAGTCTTGTAATGAGATTGCAAAAAGTAGTCATATATATTCAAAATGTTGGCCTGTGAGCCAGTAAAGCCTGAAAATATTTACCAATATGTCAAAATGCTTCTAGCTGAAAACTGTTTCTAAACCATTCACCGTTTGCAAGTTTAATGGCTTAAGGCTTATGGGTACATGAATCACTAGCTTTCTTAGCAACAGCATTTGAAATGTTGATACCTTAGCCTTGAAATAGATGTGAAGGTACCACAGCCTTTACAAGCTGTTATCGAAAGACATACTTTAAAAGCTCTCACAAAAGACTGAATGCAATAGAAGTAGCTGAGCAGGATGAAAGTAACTGAACCAACTTAGTTAAAGTCATTGTTCATGTCTGTGTTCCATTCCAGTGATTACCCTCCAGCCAGAAAATGAATCATATTAAAGGAAGCTTTGCTACTAACAGCTTGCCTGATAAAAAATCCAGATGACTTCTGAAGCAATGATGAGTATTAGGGAAACTATTAGTCTTGTTTCAAATTACGGAATTCAACTTTCAGAAGAAAATTTTGGAGAGCAATTCCATTTATCACAGATCTAAAAAAAAAAAAAAAGATGGCACCATTCTCACAATTCCAAGACTTTCAGCTGAGAAGATGAATGAACATTCATGGCAAAAAAATTGCTACAACAGATACATGTGGAATGAGTATCTCTAAGGTCAAGGAGGTTATGCCAGTAAATAGCATATCCTGCGTTACAGAACTGAAAAATGAAATGTTAAGAATGCACTATCCTAGAGAGATAACAGGGATGGAACAAACAAATACAAGAGTAAAACCAATTGGAAGAAATAAGAAATCTCAATTGTGAATAAAAACATAGTAATTTTTTATACAGACCTCTAAAAGATACCACCATTAGGTGATTTATCTAGGTCTTCCAAGGGGATATACACTGTGGAGTGCAAAATTGTAAAACATACATATTTTTCATCTACAACATCCAAGATGGTCAGATGAATGAAATCATAAATACGGTAAATAAGTTCTGTTTCAATTTAAAACAAAGATATTATGAAAAGCTCCTAAAATAGAATAAACAAATACAAAAATGCTTAAGGTTTGACTTATCTGTGAACAGCTTAAAAGGTGAGGAATTCACGCCTTGATGTCTTTTCTGAGTATCTGACCCAATCTATACATGCATTTATCCACCATGTCACTGCAGACAACTTGCAGATCTGTCTCTTCACTCGTTTTCCTGCAGCCAGATTAAAATCCCAATCAGCATCAAGCACTTCTCTGAGGATAGCTAAAATCCTAGCTCTAATAGCTAAGATCTCAGCTCTACAAACTTTCTGCTCCATAAATATAGGTAAAAATTACTCTTTTGCCTATCACTCAAACCGTAACTCTTCATTTTCAACTCTAATTTCGTTCCAGGCCTTCACATTCAGCCACACAAAAACAATCACAAAGATTTAGATATACTTGCAAGATTGTATGTTCATCTTCACAATTTAGAACTTTTGCCCAAGGTCTCTCATTACCTTCCTTCCCCAGCTCTCATGTCATGCAAGTCTCATTCATGCAGAATGTCAACTCAATTTAGCAATTAATCTGACCTCATTATGCATTATTCTTCGGTTTCTCCTCGTATATTTGGGCTTTTATTCATTCTGCATTCATAATTGAGGCAAACTATTAAAGAGCACCAAACTCACTTTACTTCCTCCTGAAATCTCCTTAAAACTTATTTGCTCAGATTTGTCCTAAGAAACTTGAGAGTTAGGCCCTCCTAAGAAAGTGTTTCATCTTGTCTTATATATCTGAAAAATCAACTTCCTTATCTAAAGGAAATTGTCCAAAACGGCGATACAGTGAAACACCCGACACTATCACCACAGGTAAACTATTAACATCTTGGGGAGCAGGAGAACGTTTTAGACACACGTGTATGTTAACAACTCAGTTCACCAATTCTCTTGGAGATTTCAGAAATTTTAAGTCCCTTGAGCTTCAGGTGGGGCGCCTCGTCGAGTTGACCGTCGAGAGGACAACTCAACATCGGAAGCTTACAAACTCAGTGTGTTTCATGGAAAAGGCAGAGTTACTAACTCAGTTTCTGTACTCTCTCCCTCCTGCTGCAGTTGTAGAGAAAAATCACTAGATGGAGCCGCACCGTCACAAATCTGATTTATGGCCGCTTCACAACAGGAAGAGTTGTTGACTCCTGTAGTTTGTTTGACTTAACACTGACACGTTACAGTGCACCCTAATAACTCGCCTTCTGAAAAATGGGATGAAGTTAACATTTGGAAAAATTTACAAATGCAGAATATACACACAGAGAACAACGAGATACTAAATGGGGGGGGGGGAAGCCATCAAGAAATAAACAACACTCCCAGCTTTCAAATCAAGTAAATTTTAGAAGTCAGCTGAAAGTTATTTTATCTGCCAAGACAGATCATATGTCTTGCTTTGTTCTGCAAATCAGAAAGCACAGCAGACCCCGTAGTGATTGACATCATTATTTGCTGCAAAAGAGATACAAGAACACTGGACTCAAGCCTTCATAAATAAGGTCTAATACACACTACAAGTGCACTGACAGGCAAACCCATTTCCCATAAATACACTGATGATATATTTAATCCTGCAGTTAAGATATACTTCTAACCACATTGATAGTAGATAATTTTGCTAGCATGGGAAAATAATTGAAAAGTTCTCATCCAAACCAAACATAATTCATCTGGGTTTCTAGACATTGACTGTATGCCCAAAGGGAATTTTTACCTGCTTTCATCCTACACCTGTGGAGGCCAAGTTGCAACCTACTCCACTCCTGTGTATTCCTGGTTCGTCTGCAACTCTGCTAATTTCATCTCCCATAGAGCAACAAAATGGTGGAACTTCACATTGTGCTCAGGCCTTGCAAAATCCAGGTACATATTTCCAACACCACAGAATGAAAACTAAATCCCCGGCCCAACACCAAAAGGTACTACAGGGTCTTTTCACAGAAGCACAAAAGAGTTCGGTTTAGGGCTGACTTATAAAAAGGTGATTATACACTCACTGTTGGCCTATCACAGAATCACAGAATCATTAAGGTTGGAAAAGACCATAGANTGACTATATATGAACTCTCTCAGCAACAGAGTAGGACAGGGAGGACATGCCTAAACAAGGCTGCCTTTGCCACTGCTGCCCCTCGCCTAGAGGGTGCTCCAGATGGGGGCTGAAACAGGGACAGAGGAAACCACGCCTCGTTTCCCCTCTCGCGGAGAACCACGACAGGTTTGCCAGGAGCGGAAAGCGCGGATTTCCCGCGGATGACTCCACCCCGCCACCCCAGGGGAGCCCAGCACCGGGCACGCCGGGTCCTGGCCCAAGCTCCGGCTCCAGCATCCCGCGGGCCACGGACACGGCGCCCCGCCCTCCCGACAGCCGTGCGGACCGTCCCGCCCCGTGCTGCGTGTAACCGCGCCGGGCTGTGCCGCTCCTGCTCCCTCCCGGCTCCGAAATGCCGCTTCTCAGCGTGCCCAAAGAAGTGGCCGTCGGGACGGCGATGCTGGGGATTGCCTTTGCCACGGGTGTGCTTGCAGGTAAGCGGCGCCCCCCGACACCGCCACACACACGGGGACGTGAGAGCTGCGCCCTCCTCCAGTCCCCACCGGGGATAGCGCGGGCACTGCAGTGCCCAGGCAGGTGCCTCCCGGGGCGGTCAGGAGCCCCCGCCGCGGTGCAGCCCCGTCCCGGGGGAGCAGCCCCGTCCCCGGGGGAGCAGCCCCGTCCCCGGGGGAGCAGCCCTGCGGGCAGGGATTTACTTCGCTGAGCTGTGGCAGTAAATACACTGATGCTCTTAGAGCCCAAGCCTCTCCCTGTAATCCAGCCCAGGGCCAAGGTCCCAGGGAAGGTGAGGGCGTGCTCCCCGCCCGGGCCCCGCCTGCATTTGTTTGGCCACCGCGGTCCTTGCTCACGGCGTTGTGTTCCGGGATCAGTTTCGCTTTCATTCCCCGGGGTCGGCCGAAGAACGAGCCGACGGTCGGGCAGGGGAAGGAGAGGGGTGTTGGGTTTGTAGCGCAGCCACTTGCTTCACCCATTGACTTCAGGCAAGGTGCTGAAATAATCTGCACCTCCACCTGATCGTCTGTAAAACAGAGCCATTAATACAAAATAAACCCCTCGAAATAAAAGCGTTCTTTAATAGCGAAGTACCACCAGGATATCCGTTTGTTATTATTTCTTTAAAATATTTGACCCATTTTGTGAAAAGAAGCATTGGGCATCAAAGCTGCAATCGGTTCTGTATTTGAGTAGATATGTAATAATCCTTAAACTTCAACTTTCAGCATCTACTTTATTTGCACTCTAACACTAAACAATCCATTGAGCAATACGTACCTCATTTTCCCTGGCTAGAGGGCAGAACAATATCGTGAGGAGAACACAGGGCTTAAGATGCATCAGCTGACAGTCCTAAAAACCAGCAGCCTCTGTTCATCTGCCAAGCAAGGGACACAGACCAAGAGAACAGTGTAACACATTCACACTCTCTGCTTTAAACTTGTGCTTTGAGTGCTGATGTGGTTACTTGTCCTGTAAGACTGTGACAGCTTGCAACCATCACAGTGGCCAGTGGACAACACAGTACCCAAGCCTTTCCCTTTCAGCCTTTGAAGGCTTGGGCTGGACATCTTAGAGGTTAAAAAGGAGGGGAGGGGAGCAACAGACCACTGAACTGTAGAGCTACGTTGCATTTTCCATTTTCACAGATCTTTTAGAACAGAGAACATTTTTACCTTTAGCAATACTACTTCAATGTTTGCCTTATTTAAAAAGGCAATAACTGAAAAGTAAAAAATACCTTATTATTAATGCTTTTTTGTAGGTAGTTGATACCCTTCTTTAGTTTTTGGGACACCCAAATCATCCAAGAATTTGATTGGGAAAGGCAGTCCTCTCTGGCAATACATACTGGATCATTCTTTGCGGGAACATCCAATTCTAAAGAAGCTGCGCTTGGTGAGTATCACCCGTACCTCATCCTGAGCTTCTGGTATCCTTGTGACATTCCTTCCTCCATCTTATTTGCATACACATTGGAGGGTTTCTTGAAGTGGTAATACCCAGACTCTTCAATGTTCAGGGCCACCTACATGAGTATTTATCCATGGCTCCCAAGTCGCGTGTGTTTGGGCTGCACTTGATTTTGACTTGAACAGATCACTTCTGTTCATTTTACTTGGCATGTAAGGAGTCTGTAGCTCAGAGAGGAGATATTCTCCAGCAGGCTCCAATGTCAGAGATGAGTCCTGACATCCTGACTCAGGATTGAGTCAGTTCAGGTGAGACAAAGTGCTCCTCTATAAAAACAATTAGATCCTAAGTACTGGAACAGGTTGGTTGGAATGAACCCTAGAAGAAGAAAGGAAATGGAAGGACATGTGTACTTTCCCCTCAGCTGTCACGGCACGCCCCTACTTCTGTTGCCCACTCCTCAGTGCGAGGAACCCTTCCACCCTGGCATGGGCACAGCTCCTCCAGCTCTGCGCTGTGAAGCCAGAACTAGGCCGTCTGACCTTTGGCAACAGACAGTAACCCACAGTTCAGAAAAGCATTCTCGATGTCTTGAACAAAGTACACCTGTTTATATAAATTCACAGCAATAAAGAACTTTCACAGTCAACGTTCCTATATTATTATCCATCAATTATAAAAATTGTTGAGTTTGCTAGAGCCATGGTAACTTTGGGGCATACTGCTGCTTCGAATATCCACTGTTTACGACACCCCACCTTCCTTGGTTAGAGTTATATACAAACCAGTTTCTGGCTCAGAGATGGAGCTCAGAGCCATCTAAAATGAGAAGGTAGGGGTATCTGTTTTCCTTGGAGTTTGACTTACTTTTCCCCTAGGATATTGGTTTGGGAGCCTTGGGTTTTGTTTGTTATAATGTGTGGTTTTTTAACCCCATCTCTAGCTCACAGCTGATCATCCCTGGGGCAGAATGATGGTGTCCTGTGATCAGGCTCAGCTTATGGCAAATTTGGTCAAACTCATTAAAGCCAAGAAAGTTCTTGAAATAGGTAAGAATGTCACTTTCTAGTAGAATAAAATTCCTGACAGTTCTTCTCCAAATACAGCCATGTTTTAACATAAGCTTTCCAAACACAGTAAGGTACCACATACCTGGCATGGCAAACAGATGGGCATGAAAAGGAGTGTCTAAATTGCACTTGCTTGTCACTTTGTGCATTCAGTAGTTCTGGCATCAGCATGGGTGGCTCATCAGTTCCAAGGTAATCTGAAAAAATGAGATCAATAGATCATTTGAGTCTCCAGCAGTTGCAGGACAGGGTATATTCTTCCCTTCCTGTATCAGTTTCTTACCTGAATAAAGTATTTTGCTGCATGGGCCCTGTATCCAATTCACTTTCCTTGATGCACCTATGTTAGCAGGATGTTCCAAAACCAGACTGATGCTGAGCAACCAGGCATGGGTTCCCACCCTCTTTGTTCTTGGCCTGGCCATTACCATTCCTTGGTATTTTGCTGCTCGTCCAGTCCCTTTGGGTCAGAGATGAAGGATGAGACTCTGCCTTGTCTGTCCAGAAGACTTTTGGGAAAAGCCAACACTGAACTTGGATAAAAAGGAAAAAAGGAAAAATTTCTCCCAACCAACCATTAAGTAAAATGAAGGGGAAAATCTTTACTGTCCATTAACAAATTGCCATCCTTGACTCTGGGGATTTTATTCCTAACAAGAACCTTGTAGTTCAGCACTTTTTATTTCTTCCCACAATTCAGTAAGTTTGATGACTCTTACGATTTTCCTAGGTGTTTTCACTGGTTATAATGCCTTAAATATGGCACTTGCCCTGCCAGATAATGGCCGAGTTGTTGCCTGTGATATAAATGAGGACTATGCCAAAATTGGAAGACCACTGTGGAAGGAGGTAAGCAGCATCTCCTGTTACACGTTTGGGACAGGTGAATTTTTGTAATTTAGATTTGCACATTCACACAGAGGTATTCTTATTGAATGAGGCTGAAACAGTTCAGTTTGGGAAGACAAATAAGTGGTGTCTGGAACTTAGAAATAGGAAAACTATCTGAACACCAGTCATTCCCTGAGTGCAACCTACTAAGAGGTTATTTGTTAACCACTTTTATCAACTCTCTGTTCTTTTTCATTTCAGGCAGGAGTAGAGCATAAAATTGACCTGCGGATTAAGCCAGCAATTCAAACACTTGGTAAGTAACCTAAAATAACTTTTTGATCCCCCTTCCCTAGAAAGTGAAGAAGGATACAATAATGATGAAATTTAGAACCCAATATGTTTGTGAATGTGATCCCTTTTGCTAACAGGGAGACAGTTTTTCTTATACGTATTTTTAAAAAATTCTTCAAAAGTTCACAGCTTTCCTACCTGCTAGCAGACAGGAAGAACATTCTTGTCCTCTGTAGTGGCTTGTACTGGTCACTCCCCTGTCCTGTCCATCACTTGGTTTAATCTATGAGGTACTATTGTCAGCTGCTTCTAAGAAAGCTGATTAAAACAGATTAATTAGACAAAGTCCAACTTTTGTTATCCATTGTCATTCTAAGCAAGTATTCTTTTGTTACAGATGAGAAGAGTTTTCTGAAAGGACTGAGGTGCAGAAAAAAATTCAGAAGCCAATATAAAACTTAGGGCACAGTAGTTGCATTGTATTCAGAGCTCAAGTTCAGAATGTGCTAAAAGCATGCAATGTCATTAATAAGGCAATAATTTTTTCATTCAAGGAAAGAGAACATGTGGGACAGAGGAAATTGTAATAAATATTCTGAAAATGCAAGAAATTGTCTAGGATTATTAGAGGCAGAAGGTTTCTAGCAAAGATGTTTGATGGATCCACAGATCCATTCATAACCTTGTATTACTTCCAAATTCTTCCATCCTTTCTAAAGAAGGAAATATGCAGAAACAGATTACTAGTATACACTGTCCTTGAAGTCTGTAAAACAGGCTTATCTAGGCATTGCTTCAGACAAAAAGATCCTCCGTTGACAAAGGATAAGGGCGGTGAGAGAGGTGGCAGAAAACCTTAGGAGACAGCAGGCACGCCCTCCTGCAAGTGCCAATTTGGAGTTCTCAGTCAAGAAGTCTATTCAGGAGAGCTTAAAACTGAATTCTGCCTGCCTTGGCCCAGGGAGAGACTACTTACATTAATCCTTTGCTGTGATAAATATCTCTGACAGGGTTTTGTTCATGACCTGTGTCATAGCACTTGGTCTTTAGCGAGAGATTAGCATTTAGAACCTGTTCATAAATGTGAGAAAAATTCTAATCCGCTCAACAGTTCTCAGTCAGCTCAAAAACAGCTGAAGGTGTAGAGTGTGTCCAAGTTCAAACTGCTTGACTTGTTTTTACTGCATCTTTCAGCAGTCCCAGCTGTATCTGCAGGTTTACAGCTACTCTATGAACTCCCAAGCAGGCAGATCTCAGTGGCTGAGTGTTTTATGGCATGCACCAAGTCTAGATTGGTTTCTGTGGGATAAGCTTTTCTAGTAATTACCTGTGGAGGAATAGGCTGCCTGGTCAAGGCAGCAAAAAACATTATTTAAGCAGAACTTCGGCACAAATGGATTATGTCCTCCTACACAACATTAACCAGGGTGTAACAACTCACTTTGTTGCTCATCTAGATGAACTGTTGGCCAGTGGAGAAGCAGAAACCTTTGACTTCGCTTTCATTGATGCAGATAAAGAGAGCTACAATGAGTACTATGAAAAATGTTTGCGTCTCATAAAGAGAGGAGGAATAATAGCCATTGATAATGTAAGTATGTACTGCAGTAGTAGTGGTAATAGCACAGGGATTTACTGCTTGTGGTTGTGAGAAAGGGGGGGGAAAAAGTCACAGTGGGGTTCTAGTGATGTGATTTCTGACCTGCAGCTGGGTTGTCAGTTGTGACATGTTTGCTCCCTGTTATATAAAGGAAAATAAAATTAACATAAGCACCTAAAGTAAGCTATATAAAGTACTAATATAAGAAAGGAATAAAACGTTACAGAAGAAAGAAATAATAAGTTAAATTTATGTTAGTACATAAACAGCCTGTGATAACAAACTTTTTTTTTTGTAATTCATTACAGAGAGTGCTCTGTAGTCTGGTTTGTTTTGTAGTGCATTTTCTACTATGTACAGTACTTATGCAAGATCAAAATAGCTCTTGTAATCAGTAACTACTAATAAGTTACCAATTAATAACTTCTACTAGAAAGAAATTATGTTCAACTTCAGGCATCTTCAGGCTTAGGATGGCAGGTGAATAAGGGCTTTTAAAAAACCCATGTTTAAACATATTTCAACTTTTAATCTACATTAGAAGTACAATTAGCAAATTCTCTGGTCTCCCAATCCCACTTACAAATGAGAGTTCCATGTCAGAGACCATTAGCAGTCTGAAAAACAATAAAGAATATCAATTTCTAAAAAATACGCATGACCTTTTCCAAAGCTTCCTTTGTGGCCCAAGGGCCATATTGGAACAAATGAGGTGAATCACATTTCTTTGTTCAATAGGTCCTTTTTGGTGGACGGGTGCTAAAACCAAGAAGGGATGACTTGGCAGTGCAGAGCATTCACCACCTCAACGAGAAGCTTCTCAGAGATTCACGTGTCAGTATCAGCATGCTCTCAATGGGAGATGGAGTCACATTAGCATTCAAGTTGTAACTCCAGGAAGCCCAGCAGATGGGAAACGACAAGCAGCATCAAATCATCAGGAAAATGCAGGTGGAGAAGAATCAAAAATGGTAATTTAACCTGTATCTCCAGTGGATGGCATAGCCTGGGAAAGATTTGAGCAGCAGGGTTCTAGGGGTAGCTAAGTAGAGAAGGGAGGCTTATTTTGATATCTACTATCTAACTTACTTGTTTTAATTGTAATAAAGCAAATAAACTTATGTGAAGTTGTCCTTGTAAGACAGTGGTGGAAAAAAATTTCCCTCTAGAGAATGTCTGAGTTCCAAGTGAGTCAATACAACAAGGTAATTTTCTATCCTAAAAGAGGATATTGAGTAGCAGAATAATCAGCCCTACCATCACAAGGAAAAGAAGTAGAGTTTACTAATGTTTATAGCCATAATAGAAAAATGGATTTTTAATTAAATGATATCAAGGAGATTGCTAGTCTTCTCAAACTAAGCATACTGAAAGTCATTATTTATCTGTTAAGGACACTACATAAAAAGCCTCAAAGAGACACCATCTGAAAAAAGATTCTCTTTAAAAGCTTGCCAAAGGACAAACTATTTGCAATACAGTATTTGCACTTCTGAAACCTTTGAGCATGAGGACTGAGTTTCTTTAACCTTATTAACAATGCAGGTCAATTTTGAGAAAGAGCAAATGGGCAAGAATTAAACCAAAACAATTCTCCCTCCTTCCTTTCTCACTCCCACTTGCCCCCTAAAGAAGCAGCTTGCTAGGTTTTTGTTTCCTAGAAAGTTGCAAGCACTGAGCACTGGTGGCAAGTCCACAGGAGGGTGCGGTACAGCTGTTAACTAGCTATTCAAGCCATTACTGCAAGCAGAGATTCCCTTCCTTAGGCAGCATGTAACAAAATTTCAGATTCAAATTCTTATTACAGATAAAACCTAATTAATTAGACAGGAAATTGAAAGTAGAGTTTCACAGACAAAAGCTACACCAGTGACTGTTTTGGGGGACTGAAAACACTGGAAAAGTACCATATCTATAGAGGAAAGAAATACTTAGATTTGTTGACCTCCTGTGGGGAAACTGTAGCACAACTAAGAATCTTCCACTTCCTTAAATAATGCATTTGAATGACTCAAGCCACCAGGAGACAGAGATCTCAAGTCTCAGAATTGTTAAAACTGGCTGGTTAGCTCATATTTTTGAAATTCCCACTGTGTGGCTTGGGTTCTGGTAAGAGACAGGTTCAGGGGTCTGGCCTCTTTCAGACACGTGTTGCTCCATACTGCAGTGGGAGAGCAGTGAACACAGGAAGCATTGTCTGATGGCTTCAGTGTGGGGTTATGACTGAGATCTCAATTCTATTTGTGTCACTTCCACTTAAAACCCTGATTCAGCAGAGCATGTCAGGATGTGCTTAAGTACTTTACTGAATTGGGGACTGACTGCAAAATCCATGTCTGGGAGAAGGTCAGGACAAGGTATGTGGAGCCCTTAAAAGAGAATTTAAATAGCGTATTAGGTTTGCCCAATTTCTTTTTCTGAGTGCAGTTTTACCCTTAGAGCTTCAAACCTCTGCATACCTCAAATTTCTACATAAAAGAAATAGCACCTTATTAAATTCCTAATGACTATAACAGCTCTCAGATGGAGTGGTTAAAGGAATGTATAGGATCATGATACAGTCGGCCCTCTTCCACTTCGCGCCCCCCATATTGCAGCTTCACATCTTAGCGGCGTGATTTTTCAGCATTTAAGGAGGCCTCTTTTCGCAACTGCGCATGCGTGACCTGACATGTCTGAATATTCAATTAGGTAGTCATGAATATGCAAATCAACCTGCATAGCGGCGGCAGCCCCCCCCCGCTCCCGGAGCGGTGGGCATGGCGTGGCAGCGGCCCCCCCACTCCCAGCACAGTGGGCCACCGGCGGCTCTGCTCCTCGGTTCCGTGGTACAGGAGACCCAACTGTATATCTGCATGCAAAGCTTCTGGCCATATTCTACTTTACAGTTTTACTTTGTCAGATAACAAAAAATTCATAGAGGTTAAAAAACAAAACTGGGACACCAACAGCTGTGGCATCCTCTCAGATATTCCTGCTTTTGAAGGCTGTAGGCTGATAATCAGGAGCAAGCTACAAGCTGCTCAGAACACACCCTGTCCTAAAAAGTACCATGACGGCCTGTCCTAAATATGCAGAAGTCACTGGAAAATTGATCACAGACTCTAACTATGTTGCTACTAATTTCCAAGTTGCAAGAACCGTGTTGGTAAAGCTGAGCCAAAAATGGGCAAGGATCATGAGTATTTTTGCAAGAAACTCTCAAATAACTGTTAAGCAACATTCAAAATTAATACAAACAATCGTAGTTTGTTATGTAATTCAAAAACTTCGGTTCCTCCAGTGGTAGGAACTGGCAAACTAATTTACCTATCCTAGAGGAAGACCCTTGGAGTGCTTGGGGTGGAATAAGAAGATTAGCATTTTGCCTCTGCTTTGGACTGGGTTCTCTTAAATATGCAGAGCATAGTGTGAGCATTTCATCAAACCTGTCTCCATCCTGATCACCTAATTACCATTAGAAAGAATAGCAGTCTGTCCCTAAACTATAGATTGATGAGCCATCTGTAAGCTGAAACAAAGAGCAGAAGGAAGCTTAATTGAATCAAATATTTAGAATACATTACACTGTCTTGTATTTACTCAGAAGTTGGCTTCTCTTCAGGCTTCTGTCCTGTGCATCTGGAATTCATCACCACTAACTGCATTTAATCTTTCAACCTTACTATAAAGTGACTGCTGATAATACATAGTTATGGTATAATTCAAGTGGTGAGTCGGCTGTAGGGAATTTGTGGGGACAGTGGGAATTTAGGCTTTCATTAGGTGGTGAGAACAGAGCACCCGATAATGCAGTGCATATCTTCATCTCTCTCTAATGGAGACATCATAGATGGAAGCTCATGGATTTGCTCGTCCCTCTGAGGTAACACACCTTCCTGAGCTACTGCTCACACTATAGGGGCTCAGGATTTTCCACCCCTGAAGAGCAGCTGGCCTGGGGGTACTGCTGTTGTCCAAATTGTACAACCCAGCTGTTCCTGCAACACTGGCATCTCTTCTAGTTACAGAGGTTGATCCAGAGAGGACAACACAGGTGGCAAATGTTCAGCTGGGACATGCTTAGAAGCAAACATAGGGATAGTGTGTTAAACAAAGAAACAAACCAACCAAACAAACAAAAAAATCAATTCCCCCAATACAGTGACGTCCAGAAGCCACCATGAGAATGAATGCATATGATCCTGACTGTTGGTCAGGTATCTCAGTCCCTTCTCCAGAGAGGTCACATTTGAAGAGGTATGGTGTGATATTTAGGTGGGTGACAGGGAAAGGAACAGAAGACTGTTTAAAAGTAGACTTTGCATCTCCACTAACTAATTGAATGAGCAGACAGTTCTCATTTAACATGCTCCCACTTTGCACTGGCCCTTTCCAATATTCCCAGAGGAAGGATAGCAAGAGCTTGGAATTCTTTTCAGTGTGGAAATCATTCGGGACTGAGATTGGATGCTCAGAAATCTAGAGGAAAGACTGCCCCAAGTAAAGAAACAACTTGCTGTCCAAGGTTAGACATAAGGGTTCCTGAATGCTCAAGGCTCATTTCTGCATTTTCAACTGCAGTTTTTAATCCTGCTGGGACATGTAGTGGATAAAGCAGGGAGCATCATAAGTCTCTCATGTTACTGTGGGCCTAGAGAAAAACTGGGCTACTGAGTGTAGCATAACTCGTTTGAACCTCTGACACTGCCATCGCTCCTTCTTTTAACAAACTCATGGTTTTAACTGAATTCAGCCCAGTTATACACGGACAGCACTTGCTGTCTGTGAATTGCTGCTTTTCTGACAAAAGCCCTTAGGATGCAGAGAAAGGAACATAAATAAAAACCTTATCCAAATTCCTTCCTCTGAGGCATGAGCAGTTCCTGAGAACCTTGCAGCTCAGATCTGAGGCACATGCCGTGTCTCAAGCACTGCAGTCCTGATACTGGGGTGGCAAGAGCAGCAAGTTCCATAACTTGAGCTGGCTCCTTTTTGGCAATGTAGTAGGGCAGTTGGCTGCATCCTTGCTTGTGTCTCTTTATTACTTGGAGAAATCCATCTTCAATGGCCACAACAGGAGTTAATAAGCTAAGAGGTCAGTGCTGTTTTAAGAGATTTTTCTCTTCATATGCTGGTTTAGGATGAGATAGAGTTCACATTTTTCATGGCATCTAGTATAGGGTTATGTTTCAGGCCTGTGCTGAAAACAGTGTTGATAATACAGGGATGTTCCCCCCACCCCAGCGAGCAGGCTGAGAGTGCATGAAGATCTGGGAGAAGACAAAGCCGGGCCAGCTGACCCAAGGGATACCATATGGCATCATGGTCTGGCATATAAAACAGTGGGAAGGAGGAAAGGGGAGGTGTTGAGAGTGATGGTGTTTGTCTTCCCAAGTGATGGAGCCCTACTTTCCTGGGGATGGCTGAACATGGGTGGCCTGCAGAGGTGGTGAACAAATTCCTTGCTTTGCTTACATGCACAGCTTCTGCTTTTTTTATTTAACTGATTTCATCTCAGCCCACAAGTATTCTAGTACCCTTGTACCCTTTCAATTCTCTTCCCCATCCCACCGGGGTGGTGAGTGAGCAGCTGTGTGGGCCTTAGTTGCCAGCTGCAATTAAACCACAACACCCTGCTAGTTAGGATTAATATTGCTCGGTTTTATGCTTCCCACCTACTAAAACTGCAGGTCTCCTCTGTCTCTGACTCCACCTTTGTGCAACCTTGACCAATGTGGCCATGAGTAGCTCCATCCCTTCTTCGAAACATCAGGTAGACCAACACATTTAAACAGCCTAGAAGCTCCCCACACACAGAAGATCTGGGCCCATCTCTGAGTGGTTTGCAGCATTTTTGATTTTACTATTTGCTTTCACTGCTCATTACATTCTAACGGAGGCAGCAGCACTATCATGTCCTTCCCATGATGAAAACATGAGAAGCCATAAATAAGAAGGGTCTTTTGAGGAGGGATTGCCGATGACAAACAAGTACTGAGCAGAGGAATGACAAAGCTAATTCTTCCCTCTTTGCACACCTAAGAGCTGCAAATGAGCATTTCCTGCCACAGTGGGCACTGAAGTTTCTTCAGAGAAACTTAAAAGATCACCCATCAGTTGCTCTGCTCTCTGGGCTGCCCATCCCTGTCGCAGGGCTGTGGTGTTTCTCTGCTGCTGCATGAGTGCCAGTGATTTGCACTTGGGTGAAAGGCTCTGTGCACATATGAAGCATTACCTCTGCATAATTCTAATCACACACAAATTGGTCTCATGCATTTGCAACTACTCATGTTTTCCAACTCACCTGTTTTGTAGTAATTTTAAAAGCAATGTTTTGCAAAAGGAAATGAACAAACATAAAACCCACAACAGAGGGAAATTAATGTGGGATTTCAGACAAGTTATTTATCTTCCTTTTTGGCTTAGTGCAATACTGGAGGGATAAGCACATAACTAGCTGCTTTAATATTTACTCCTATTATAAGAAAAGTAAACATTGCTGATAAGTCACTGCTTTCCAGGATTAGATTTCATATTTTAGAGACTGCTTTAAATTAATGCAGAAGCAAACATTATCTTTTCTTCCTATTCATATATTTCCCTAATGAGTTCCAAGCAAATTGTGCCTACTTATATTTTATGATTTTAAATAATTAAAACATTTTATGGAGGCAACTAAAATTCTCCCCAGAGTTAGCAGAAAGATTATTGATTGAACAGATCTCAGGCTACAAGGGAAAAAATATTATTTAGTTTAAAGGCTCATAATTTTATTCCTATTCAGCTACTGAAAAACCAAGAGACCGTGCATTTTTACAGCAAGCTTTTGAGTTATGCTGGGGTACGGACTTGGGTTATGTCAGTGAGCTGAAAAGTAGTAACTTTTTGACATCATGAAATTAGATTTCAGAAGATAGTTAATGAGAAAGTGTTATTGCTGCTGTCACAAGCAAATGCAATGCCTAAGTACTGCACGCCCCCACACCATCACAACACTCATTACCCAAGATAAAGCTTCACTGTACATTCACAACACTGAGAGTTTTAATCAAATCCACAAATGCCAAACATCAGCTGAAGAAAATCATTCTAAGGGGAGGACTGGTTCACAGGATACCCAGACTCTGTGTGTCTTGCCATGTGGCATGGCCACAGAAGTCCACAGGGTTACACCCCAGGTGTTACTGGCCTGTAGCACAACCCCAAGCAACAAGGGGGATTCTTCCAACATGACAATAAAAACAAACAAGTCACAACAACAACAAAGAAGCAAAACTAAAAGACACAAATGCATTTGAAACAAGTGCAAAGACATAGGTCCAAAAAAACCCTTCACAAATAAGGGAAATGGATGCTTGCAAATTCAAATACAAGTAACAGCTGGAGATAAATTTTAGGCTTATTTGTGAGGAACCTCGTGCTTGTCCATGAAGTTACCTTGTATCGTTTAATGTGTGGGTTTTTTAAGAAGCAATGATTGGGAGTTTACTTTAAAGGTAAGCAAAACTTAGATCCAAAATGCTTACTTCTGAGCATTATTTTTACCCTGCGTTTCCTACCCTTTTTCTTGTAACAGTGAAATTCATCACTCTGCTCACCACTTTCAATGGTTAGTTAATTTCTTTATAAGGTACATATTTTTGCATTTGCCTACGAGAAGTTAACGTTCCTTATGTTTGCTAAGGTCAAAACCTGGAAAGCAGGAGCAGCAGGAACAACTACTCCAACTAATAGAACTGCAAAGTTTTGTCAGATGGCAATGGACTCCTTTGAAACCAAGCAGAGCTGGGAGGATTGCATGGGGGTCAGAGAGGGAGGGAGTGGGCAGTGCAACCTCTGTGCTGCTCTGTGCAGGGGGACCTACGTCTGCCTCCAGCTCTGTCAAGGTTCAGCTCCAGAGAGAGAGATGAGAGAGTGTCCCTCAGGTGCCTCCACAACTTCTTCCCAGCTGCCAGTGTCTCCTCCTCCTCCTCCTCTTGTCCACATCAGCAGAGTATTGGTAGGTCATTTCCAGTGTCACCTTCAACATCCTCTAGCCATCTCAATGTCAGCTGCTATAAAACGCTCTCCCAAGACACTTAATCCATCTTTCAATGTAGAGTAATTAGTGGGGTCGTTCCAAAGCAGAAAGCCACAGTTAATGATGCAACTACTGTGCCATCATGTATTATATCAAAGAGATTAATACAACCTGAAAGAAGAAGCAGAACCCTCCCTGGTTTCCTTTGAACAGCAGAGCTAGATTCTAGGCTTAAAGACATCCCCAGTGTAGAGGAACATTAATTCATGATCAAAGCGCAATTACAAAACAACACACACTGGGTCAAACTCCTGACAAAATGAGTCCTGTAACAAAAAGCTACTTTTTCTCCACAGGTAGAGACTGCACAAGTGTGTAGAGCCAACTTCTCTATCACCTCTGTGTCTTCCCAGAGCTGTGGGGTTGTGGATTTTAAGCACAATCACTTCCTGGGAGCTATTCCCACCAACAGAGGCAGTAAGGTGTCTGTGAAGGGTCTGGGCAACAGTACCAAAGCTGAGCTCCCTTGGCCACTATCAAGGGCTGCTGCACAGGATCAGACTTATCTTTACAATCCGAGACTGACCCAAGTCATCACTGAAGACTAACTTGAAAGAGGCAAAGGCACAGACACATTTAATCAGCACCTGGAGACTTGGGCCACAAAATTCCTTCAGTTTTGTCACAGGTACCATCAAGCCCATCTCACTCTCCTCTCCCACACAGCTATGGTTACTTTGATGGGTGCTACCAAGTTTCCCTTTCTTGATTTTCAGCATAGTCACTTCACATACCATTTAGCTGAAGCTTAACTTCAAGTGTGTATTTAAACTTCCAGACATGAGGTATGATAAACTCTTACAGAAAACATCAGACTTGAAGCTGGAGTCTGCCTGTTGACCTTGGGAACCATTTATGGTCACCTTCATAAACTGCACTAAAGGCACATGATTAAGGTTGAAAAGCTAAGCACTGACAACATTGCAAAAGACTACTTAAACTTATTCAACCAATGTTAATTTTTACAACCCCTATTACATATAATATTACAATTACATAAATTTTAATGTTATGATCAAGCATTTCTGCATTTAGCATTTTATGTGGTCCTTCCTGACCTTATTAGGTCTCATTTTACCT
This sequence comes from Pitta sordida, assembly GCA_013390025.1. Classification (NCBI taxonomy): domain Eukaryota; kingdom Metazoa; phylum Chordata; class Aves; order Passeriformes; family Pittidae; genus Pitta; species Pitta sordida. The sequence continues at coordinate 277,487 of WEKX01018784.1, forward strand.
CTTCTGCCTTTAAGCTAATAAACTGAGAACCTATAAACAGGAAAATAGCTGCTTTAAGCAACCTGTGCCAGTGGAGGATTCCTAGGTCTCAGAAGGGTTCAAGCAGCTTTCTGCTGTGGTCACAATTCTCTAGCAAGAAGTAGACAAAATTAGGGAATCACCAGCAGAAGTTATAACTGCCTTTTCTGTGTTTAATTATGTATCTTTTTTATTTTCTGCTTTGGGTTTATTTTACTCATCTCCATAAAAGAAAATCAGACTGTAACAGTTACAGCAAAACAAAGTACATAATTTCAGCTAATTCCCTTTACTTTTTCTCCAAGGGATCAAAGGTTATCAAGTAGAAGGGAAGAAAAACAAGTAAGTAAGAACAGGTTTTCCTATGCAACACAGAAGTTATCCTGTGAAAGAAAGTATTAAAGGTTTTCTTCTGGAAATCTTACATTTTGAATGCTTCTCTGCTTCTCAGTCCTGTCCCTCGCTGCTAAGCAGGCTGAGGTGTCTTTGCCTGTAACACTGCCCCTCAGGTACCCACGAGCTGCTGTGCAGGCAGCACAGCTCACACAGACCCACTCCAACAAACGCCAACAGCTGTGCCAGGGCCAGGTGTGCCCCAGCTCCACCAGACCAGGCACAGTGATGCACCATATTCTTAATTCAAGAAATCCTGGACACAAACATGAGAGCAATCTCGTATCATGAAACAGAAACTTCATGAGGTTAATACAAAAGCAGTGGGCTCATGCTTCCTGCAATCCCCCCTGCCCCACTCAGCAGTGAGTTGTGTTTTGTCAAACACAAAGTGGAACCAAGGACAACCACCTTGTATGCATCCCTCTGGCACTGCGGTGTGCTGTGAGTTAGGAGGGGCTGTGCCCTGAGAGAAGTTGCTAAAATGACTGTGATGGGACTCCGTGGTACGTCTCTTCTACGGCTGCCCACAAAAGAAAATTAATGTTAGGAAATGGCACTCTGAACCAGACTGTTTTGGAGCAGAAGATGGGTTAGTTCAGTTGTGCTGGCTTGGCAGAGAGACCTACTAGGACTCCCACAATAGTACTCACTCATGAACTCACCGTGTGATGGGCATGATAAACCAGGTGAGCTTCGGGCTATATGAGTGCACTGCAAAAAATTTCAACACAAGCTAGTGTACCTTAAATCCAGATTGGACCTTTGCTGCAAAGCATTAGGACTCACCCAAAAGCCCACCAATCTCACATCAGGACTGAATGCTGTACCAGATTTCCTACGGTACTTGATAAAACACAAATAAAAAATTGTCTTAAACACACTGGAAGATAAGCTTTCTGAGACCGCAATACAAGCCTACATCCACAGTAAATTACAGTACCCTGCAATTAAAGAGCTGTTGGTGAAATTCATTTAAATTCATTTAAAAACATTCCATAAAACACATTCCTGAAACACCAGAGAGACTCATTCACACTCACCTGATGCAGTCAGCAAAGGTTCTGCAGGTGACAGCACCTCTGGTTGTCACATCCATGGGGATGTTTGTCAGTGTTGATCCTGTTCAGCCAAACTGATAAACCTCCCAGGTATGACAGCAAGACCCAGTGCACACTCCATCACTATGGCCAGGCTTTTGTCAGGGCTTAAGGACACACACTCAGCACCACCACCAAGTGAAAGTAGAAACACTCCCTACCCTGTTCCCAAAAGCATGTGCTGTCAGTTAGAGAAGGGAAAATGATACCAGATGTCTCTAGAGATCAATTGCAACCCACCCAACCCACTTAGCAAGGGCTCAAGGTACCCTGTCATGAGTTGCATAAGAGAAGAAGCCAACCTTCACCTGGCTACAACCTCTTTTCAAGTTTTAGAGAGTAATAAGGTTCCCCCTAAACCTCCTCTTCTCCAGGCCAAACAACCCCAGCTCCCTCAGCCACTCCTTATAAAACTTACCCTCCAGACCCCTCCCCAGCTCTATTGCCCTTCTCCAGACTCACTCCAGCACCTCAATATCTTTTCTGACTTGAGGGGCCCTGTGAGTGTAGAAGACCTTCTGCAAAATTTAGCACAAGGAGATGAGGGCTTATTTAGCTTAGGAAGACTTTCCTACCTGAAAGAGGCATCTTTCCCAGGGACAGTTTTAGATGTTTTCTCCTCCTGCATTCCAGAGAAGCTCTCCCTGGTATGAGAAAAAGATAATTTCTTGCAAACAGGTTTGAAGCCCCCACAGCAGGGAGACCAGGGACGATAAAAGCCCTGAGAAGAATAGAGGGCATGTGTTTCCCCAGGCCTGTTAACACTGTTAAATTAAATGTTCTCTTAAGTCTAGTGTTCTCAGCTTTGGAAATAAATCTTCCTACAATCCTTAAATTGCCTGGTATTTTGGGGATACCTGCACATTGTCTGTCTTCTCATGCTGAGGACTGGACACAGTACTCATGGTATGGCCTCACCAGTCCTGCTGGTCACACTATTCCTGATACAAGCCAGGATACCACTGGCTTTCTTGGCCACCTGGGCACACTGCTGGGCACATCCTCATGGCGTAGGCCCTTAGGAGACTTGCTGGGCTCTCTTCCCTGTCCCCATGCTCAAATGGCTTGATTGGCACTTAAATTAACTGCAATTAATTGCAAAGACGGGGAAAATGGTGGTGAGCTACCCACACCGTGGCAATGTGGGGTCCCTGGGCTGGGGCTATGTGCCCATACTGCTGGCAGGCCACCACAGCATCAGTGCAGCCCTGCCCCACTGCCTGATGCCACCAGACTTGAGAATATAATGAGTCAGCAATGTTTTGAATCCTTCCCCTTTCTCTGCTGGCTTTTGGCAGCTGGTGTGCCCTGTCCTCCTGCCAGCATGTGCTTCTCAAGGCTAAGGGCAGCCAGAAGATCTTTCAGGATATCAAGGGATCACGAGCCATTTGGGGATAACTTACAGAAAAGTGTTGTCAAGTCAGACGCAGAGCAGCAGTCGGGAAGACAACCTGCTGCGTTAACCAAATCTGTTTAGACCCGGGAGAGGATGCTCCCAGGAGCCAGCTGCCACAGCCCCTGAGAACAGGGCCCGCTGCTCCCTCTGAGCCCGCGGGTCGCAGGGCTGGAGCACACCGAGTGCCGGCATACGCTGAGGTTTTCCTCCTTTTAAGCCTATTTCTTTAGTTCAGAATCAGGCTCAGGCTATCTGCCACCGTCATTTCCCGCCGTGTCACTCCTTCGGTGGGCTGAGGACGGTGACCGAGGGGCAGCGGGAGCGGGCACGGGCGGCCACCAGGGGCTTGTCTGGGCACCAGGAGCGGCCAGCTCCAGACAAGCTCTTTCAGAACCCCCGGGAAAACATCCTGGGCTGTGCAGGAGAAAATACCCACACGCACCGCTGCCAGACCCTAAACATAGCGCAGCAAAACTCGGCAGTTCTTAGGGGCTGCATGTGCATACTAGGGAGTCAGTCAAAGTGGATTTTTGGTCATGCCACCGTAGACCAATAAATTATCCAAGAAAGCTCACCGGTTCCTTGTGAGCTCCCCCCGTGCCCGGTGTCAGGTGGAGCTCGGGTACCTCGTGAATCACACGGAGATCAATCATTTCTGTAGATTTCTGTAGATTTCTGTGAACACATTCGAGATTTCTGTAGCAGCCATTAGTGTATTAATGCTCACAGGAGCACAGCAAAGTGAGCAAAAAAACAAGTGCTCAGAACACCAAACCATTAAACAGGAGTCATTGCTTCAGAGTTAGGTTCATCTTCCATGGATTCAGGACAAAGAGCATCCCATGAAAACACTCACAAACCCTTGAGACTTCCTTTCTATATGAGCAACTGTATCATACTTGCAGTGAAGTAGATCCTGTGCCCTACACTCACAAAAATCCAGTTGTTTATTGCTTTCCATCTGGCCCAGCAGTACATGGAAAGATTGACACAATGGGCAACTAAAATTGGTTGTCGGGCCCAGGTAGAATTATGAGAAGGGAAGTATCACTAAAAAACAATTAATGCACACTACACTAATTGATATACAATCCATGTTTTTATTTCTATTCCAGGTCGGGAACAGAAACATTCCAAAGCAAAGGGACACTGACAAACACAATAAAACCACTTACAGAATGCAGCCTTTTCATGCCACTTAACAACCCCACCAGCTTTTACTTCAGGTTTCCCTTTCTACCAGTTGGTTCACAAGAAGCATTTGTACCTGCAATTAAGACACTGCTGCTACAGGTTTTATCATCATTAGTGACTTGCCTTGCATAGAATTGCTTCTGTCTTTGGTCACCGGTATGAGGAAACAAGGACCTTTGATAGGGGTAGGGCTGAATCACGCATGAGTGAGCTGTCGTGTTTGCACTTCTACTTCTGGGAGTGCAGCCAGCATGGATTTAAATGTGTCTGCCTGGCCGACTGTCGCAGCAGAAAGTCAACCCCCTGAACAGGACATTAGAGGGCAGCAAGCACACTTACTACTCTCTGGCTTCATCCAGAGCCAAGGGAAAGGTAAAATCCCGCGTCACAACGCTTGGGGGCAAAACCCCGTTCCAAAACACGTAGTTCCAGATTTTGTGGTTGTGAACGACTGCAGTGTGCAGGAGGCAGATTTAGGAATATGTATAACCCACCCAGCTCAACCACGTGTAGAGTGCAAGGTTAATGAAACCAACCTGGAGAACCTCTACAGCACAAGAACATAAACGTTCAGGTCCACAGGCAGTGAAATCCAGGGTGCCTTAATCTCATGTGAAAGGATTTTTATTTATGAAAATGTGATTTAAGTCTCCTTGCAATATACACACACAACTCCTACCCCAGCTGTACCAGGCAAGAATGCAATGCTACAGTTCACACAAAGAAGATGCAGAATCATCCTCTGGTCATGCGTTTTCTGAAGGGTTTGGGGATTTTTTATTCACAATGACACCTGAGGAAAGGCTGTCTGGCACTGAAAGTTATCATTAAGGCTTTTTACATGTTTTAATACAATGGGACTATTTAAACTACCGCCATTGCTTACCACAAAACTCCAATTACACCACCAACTTCTGTAACAGCTGAAAAGAAAGTTAGAAGGCCATTTTTATAAGCCTCGAGAAATGTCTTAATAGACACTGAAATACACTGAACTTCCTTTTCATGCTCAAAATAGCAAATTATGACAGACTATATTAGGAATTTCATGTTATTACAGTTCTTTTAACTACTGCAGAGCCCTTTTATTTCTCCAGTTGCCTATCAGCATTATAACAAATAATTTTTATTTAAGGTTTAAAGGCTGAGGACTAGCAAAATCATACACAGAGTAAAATGAGTAGGTTCAAGTTTTCCATCACTCATTTGTAAGAGCTGAAGAGAAACTCTGCAATATATACTTTTATTTCACTTACCAATTTTGTGAACTCAGGAAAAAGAAAAAACCAACAGCTAGAGGAGCAGGTAGTCAGAAAAGGATTAGAGTACCTGTTTCTAAAGAACAAAAAATAAACAAAACCCACAAAACACCTCCACCAAGAAAGTGTCAGAACAGTACAGTCCTATCAAAAGCTGAGAAACATCAGTGTTGCAGCCACGCTCGTTTAAGGATCCAAACAAGGCATCATTCATAAGCACAAGACACAGTCCATTATTTGCCTGGATGTAAATTGCTGGACATTATTGGACAATGCACTCAGGCACACAAAGATGGTTATACTAAAAAGAAAACAGGTACTAAAGTTCAATGTCTGGCTGCATGGTCTCTAGCTTTCATGTGATCTAGCACATAAAACCACTTCAAACTGAAAATACACGTTACAGACCTTAACATGCAATTTCAGCAACAAACTGCACCTTACATGCTTGTTCCACCACTAAGTGGTGGAAAAGCTCTTCAGGAAAGGGCATTTAGGGGCAACAGACAGCAGTGAAGGTACACGATAAAGCAGTTGTGCTTTGGAGTGAGAAAACTAGTGAAACGCATTAGCAAGGCTGCTCAACAGCCTGAGCTGGAAGCTTAAGCTCTGCTCAGTCTTCTGCAAAGGTGACTCAGTTACTCCACAGCTACAGTCTAAAGACAGGCGGTTCACAGCAGAACACATGGGAGAATTTCAGCACTGGGGCAACACTGCAGGATGGATAAGGTCTCCAGCAGAACACTGGGACTTTTATGGGTCAGTCCAGAATAAGCTTCCTAATCATAAACTAGTCACCTGCCCTATGAAGAAAATTGCTGTCAACCACAGACTGCGAGACTAAGAATCAAGACAACTTTCTCAGCCATGAGACTCTAATAACTCAAAAAATCACCGTTCCTAATTGTAAGTAGGGCAACTACATGCATTTAATATATTCCACATTAAAAGCATTCACAGCTAGTTATGTCTGACCTTAGGGGATTGTTAGGTTCATAGACCAAGTATCCCTCACAGTTCTATTCTCTCTCAATAATATCCTGGAAAAACATAAGTTTTCCCATTATTCTGCACGTTTCTGGACTTAAAATGGGTATTTGGGATATCTGCCAGGATTTACTAGTTAAAGGGAAAGCACGATCAGATGCATTTTTCTCCATCTCCGTTTAAAATTGTCTTTATTTCAGTCATTTTAAGCAGAAACCTCTCACAGCAGTTGGGATAAGCAGGCTGTTAAACCATTACACTGTTACATTCAATTGCAGAGATACATCTCACTTCATACAAATATAAGCAAAAGGTGTGTTTGTGGTGAGGTTTTTCAAGGAGCAGTTCTTAAATGTCTCAGTGTGCCAAGTACATTGATCTGCACTCTTTGCATTAGGAGGCCAACGAGGGACACAGTACATCTCGCCTGTGGAACACAAGGGGAATTAAACCAATGTGTCATGACAAACCTTACCTGACAGAAAAGCACATTCCACTTGCTGGAGGAATCCAACTGTTCACCTATCTTGAGTATTGTCATGGGTGGGGATCCTTAATTGCACAAAGGTACAGAGCACTACTTCTTGGGTTACTTAAAGTTAAAACTTAACTGAGCACTACCCTCATATCTTCACTCTTAAAATATCTGAGGCACAAGTATGTGTGTGTACTTGTTTTATTCATAATTTGTCTTGGGATACCAAATATATTTCTACTTCAGGTGATTCAACAAAATTGTTGACCTCATTTCAAAACATCCACTGATCCATTGTTCATTCAATGGCAATATCGAATGTTAAAAGGAACATAAAAACAAACATGCACACAATTGTACAGTTTTCATAAATGTCTATTTCATTATTTGTGGGTAGCGCATTAAACAGTTAAATACATTTAAATAATGTTTAAGTGACTGCACTAATGCAGAATTTTAACTAGATGGGTAACCAATTTAACTAGAAACCAGCTAACAAGTAACTGTCTAAATACTTCAAATACAGCTCTTGTTCTAGGTCATCCTTCTTGGAAAAAAAAGCCTGCTGGTCACATTGGAAATACATTTTAAGGCCAAATTCTTCTGGTATCCCTTCTCTGCAGCAGTTTCTTCAACTTTTTAAGCCTCCAATTCCAGGCCAAGACCAAGTTTATGGCCACCAGCATTGATGCTCTTTCCATCTATCAGGGCAGAGAGTGTAAGCTTCACACCTGTAAGATTTTTAAGCAGCATGTTTACAACACATACAAGTAGCTTTCATGCAATTCAACCTCCATCAATACAAGTCCCAGTTAGAGTTTTTTCTATTTCACTACTTCTCTTACAGAAGAACACATTTACCCATGCAATCCACTGAAAGGCCATCATGTGAAGCAAGCCAGATGCTTTTTGTAAACACTGTGTTACGAAATGGATATACAAAATCTTGAATTGCTAAAGACACAAGAGCTCTCCTTTCCTGCGTGAAGATGTGCAAAGGAGAAGGAAAACTGTGCAGATAGACACTTGTACTAACAAAGGGGTGGAATGAAACTTAGACTACTTTTAGTTTTCAAATACAGAACTAACCAATGACAATATACCATAACAGGTGTTTTTATATTTAAGCAGAACCAGTTAAGTTCTGGAGGGCTTTTTACTAAGTATGAAAGACCAGGAAGTGTGCTTTTTGACAATTAATCATTATTTCAAGACCTGCTATCATTCAATGTCATATAATTAGAGAAAGCAATACCAAAAAAGACTTGCTTTGACTAGCCTAAAGCTAGGCTGTCAAACACAATATATACATACAAATCAGTGACCAATATAATGCATTAATACCATTAGATAAAATGAAGTCTGTCTAATTTAGATAAAGGTTTGATGTGCAATATAAGCTACTGTAAAACATCTACTTTGCCATCAAGACAAAATTATTCTGTAGAAGGACAATAATTGCATATAAATGCAGAGATCTCAAGTATTATTCTTTGTGATGCATAAAAGATATGTATGTGATGTAATTCATGTGATAACTTACCTGGCCTCAGGGTCTGGGTGTAACCCACTCCAACTAGACTAGAATTGTTGACTTTTGCCTATTAAAAAAAGAAACAAGACAACAAGAATTTAAATACAACAGATTAGTTCTTTGCTATCATTCAGAACCTAGAATAACTATGGCAACACTGCTGTTACCAGTTTAACCAAATTTTACCTGTTCTTTCAATACCTCTGTGCTTCACGAATTCTCTCCCTCCGGCTATGCCCTTGTCCCTCAACCTACAGCTGAAGCAGTAACATACTTAAGGGCAGGGAGAGCTGTTACTGGAACACAGTTTTGCAGGTGAACTTCCCTACTTCCCACTTTGCAGAAGGCTACAGCCATTTACCACCAAAACAAGCCACTTCAGAAGAATCCTCCGTGTTTGTATTATTACAAAATAGTTATGCCACCACAAGTCCAATCAGCCAGGCAGCAAACATATCCTAATGTCACCATAAACAGAGTACGCAAAATTGTGTCTCACTCTGCATCACTTCCTCAATAGGATGATTCCAACAATCCAGGTTCAATCCTAACTGTTTAACATACAGAAAACTTTTGTGCTTATCACCTCTTTAGTGCAGTTCTTACCACGAAAATATGTCACAGCTCTCTCCCCAAAAACTGGTTTTAAAAAAATTGTGTAGACTTACAGAACTAGACATTAAGGGGATTTTTTTCAATTTTGTTTTTCTTTATTAATAAACACTGTAAGATTTCTTGAGCTGGCCCAACATTTGACAGTGAGGTTCTAAGAGAGACTTTGCAGACTTTACAGAATTTAAATACTGCTGATTTAATTACAACTGCCTGGACAGTAACAGTAATTCCTACAAGCCTTCCGCACCTATTACCTTCTTTTGTACTAACAACACACAGATCGGCAGGAACTGAAAACGCACTGTACTCAGCATAACCCTTGAGGTTACAGCTGTACTTACCGAGATAAAAGCAGTGGAATCCAACTTGTATTTAGCTGCAATGCCAAAGCGAGTGCTGTTGCTACCTGCTGTCCAAGCCAGGTTCACAGCAGTTTCAAGACTGTCACTCACTTTTTGGTAAATTGACCCACCAAATTCAGAACCATCATTGCTGCATAAATTAAGAGAAAAAAGTTAGTTTCCTATATTTACCCGCCTTTATTTTCTTTTCACTGCTTCAATTCTTTAATTAAATGAGAATCTCAAAAGTCTGATTTTTTCCCCCATTTTTTTACAAGAAAAGGAGAGATACACAAAGGATTCAGGGCAAAATTAAACTCCAATACTTCATGGAAATAAAGAGGTGTTTCATAGTGCTACTTAGAAGTACTCACAATTCTCACACTAATGTTGAACAAAGTAACTGAATGAAATTCCAGATGACATCCTTACAAAACTGACTGATAAATGCTAATAGTTAGAAAATGGCCATTCTGAATTACATGATTAATGAATATGTATGAAATTTCTCCAGAATTAGTTTTTTTTAAATTTGCCACAATGTTTTACATTAGTAAATTGAAATGGAATTCTTATAGCCCAGACTGTAAAGTATTTTGTAGTTTCCCCCATGCTCCTCAATTTCCTTGAATTTGGACAGATACAATTCCCATCCTTCCCCTCCAAAAGCACAAACTTCCATCTCACTAAATGCACCAGAACTTCACTAATTTCTATTAACCTAGATTGAAAGCACAGTGTTTTTCAGCAGATTTTTCCCAGCTTGCTCTGAAGCACAGAAGATCTGAAGGCAGGAAGCCTGAAGAAATTTCATAAACAAGATCTCTTACACTTCTTTAGTTACCCTGTTTCGTGCACTCTTCATCCCTGACAGTCAAGATGAACCTACTCAAAACGTTCAAAAGCAAAGCTCTAGTCTTGCTCTAGGAATTATTACTGGCCTACTTAAACAGTGCAACGATAATTACTACCTCTAACAAATCTACTGCCCTTAAACTGTAGTCTGCTTCAATTAATTTAATGTAATGGGAGAGCTGGAAAAAGCATTATGATTAGTTCTGCAAACCTGAACTACTGCACTTCAAAGTTGCAGGTACTTCAGTATTTGGCAAGCTGTATCATGCTGCAAGTGCTAACAAGTCACAGGTATTTACTGTTTTGAAAAAGAGAAATATAAAATCTCATTTTTAGAGTTTCTTATTAAAAAATGCACCCCATTTAATGGCCTTGTAAGCACCTCTTGGTATTTCAAGCGTATGTATTTTGACTAGAAGGTAAAGAAAGCCTGCTTCTTTACAAGCTGGACAGAATTTTCAGTACTTACACGTTAGTGTGCAGTTGGAAGTCTCCAGTCTTGTAACCCACAGAGAAATTATTTCTTGTCAATTTTGATTTGGCACTATCAAAAGTCATCTGATAACCAGCAAGCCAGCCTTCATAACCAAGGACAGCTGAACCATGGATTGCAGGTCCAGCAAAATCAAAGTCAACATCACAGCCTAGGTTTACGCATTCACGTTTATAAGCTGACTTGATTTTACCACTTTTCTTTCTGAAACACAAACACAGTTATCTTAAGACAAGGAACGCACGATCTTCCTCAAAAAATTGTCCAATTCAAGTGGTATGATTTTACACAGTGCATCTCAATGCCATGCACATGCAACCCCCTAGACTGGGAAGTACAGCCACCCCTCCAGAGCACACAGGGCTACTGCAAACAGGCATTTTCTGATCAACGCAGTTTCATGCCTCCTGCAATCTTCCAAGTATTTCTATCCCAAACAATAAGCAACATGGGCTGTTGTGAAATGTGCAATACTAACCCCATAGTGATGTGATGAGAGCACAATAAATAAAATAAATAGCAGAATCCTTTAGCAGTGGGATTTGCTGATTTGGATCAACAGCAAACCATACAAAAAGCTGTGTCCATACAACAGACCACATGAACAGACCAGAGGTGTTGTTACTGTCTTAAATAAAGTAAAAAAGGTTAACAATTCTTACCCTGTATTGGGTGAGAAAGTTGTATCAAATGTCAGCTTCAAGCCTTTGGCAATCTAATTGAAGAGGGAGAAGGTAAAGCTATAAAATCTGTTCTGTTAGATAGGTGAAACAAGTAGAGTGGAGACTCCATGGCTGCCCAAGGTGGCGGCCGACAGGGGAAGAGGTGAAAAAAGTGAGATGTGTTTAAATCTGGGGAGTGTGGCGGTTTGCACCGGGCTGTGCACTTGATGATGCACTCCACTCAAGCACTCGAAGTGGAGCTTGCCACAGGGCTGTGGCGGGTCTCTCTCTGCCAGGGATGGGCACGGGAGAGCCACCACTGCCACCACCTGTCCCAGGTCTCACACACGAGGAAGACCAGGCAAATGTGCCCGGAATGAAACATCAGCTCAGCTTGGCTCAGCTCAGCCTGGGCTAGCGGGGTGTGAATGCTGGCATAGCGGCAGCAAACCTCCAGTGGGAGGTGGGCAGATACAGCCACCGCTCATGGTGGGAGGGCAGATCCGGTGGATCCAGCAAATTGGTCCCGGCTGTGTCTAGTAGTGGCAGATTAATCCCAGCCATTGCCATTCCTTCCATTCCATGCCATGTGTGCCCTGCCTCCCACCGTCTCCCATTTGCCACCTGGGCACCGCTGTGCCATGTCACTGGCTGCCACAGCTGCCACTCTGCCCGCACAGGCCAGGCTTGGCGGGGCCACACTCAGGGGAGGGCCAGCCGAAGAAGGGCCAGATATAGTGCCTGTTGCAGTGGCAACATTAGCAAGCCACCGGGCTCAGCGGGGCTGCAGCATTCGCTCACAGTGAGGCACCAGGCTCAGGGTGAGCCGGTTCCCAGCACTCTCACCAGGGATGGCCAGGGCTGGCTAGATAAGCACCCTCTGCCACAGCAATGTTAGCGAGCTGGTGCTGTGTCAAGGCCGCCCCTCTTGATGGAGCACTGCTAGTGCGCTCCATTTGCAGCACCAGCACTGGCACCAGCTTGGTAACTCTACCCCCCGGCATCCTGGGGCCGGTCCCAGCGAGCCGGCCCCCCAGCGGAGCACGGGACCCTAGTCAGGTGTGTTAGGTAGGGTTAAGGGTAAGGGCTGAGTTCCAGTTTGGTTTTCTCTCTGGTCAAATTGATCGCTTGCTGAGATGGCAGTGGAGGAGTTTGAGGCAATGCCTCACACAGTCACCAAAGCAGTCGTGGCACTACTCTCTGTGATCCTGGCAGTGGTCTCAGGGGCTGTAGGGATCCCTCTGCCCTGCCTCCGCTGGGACCAAGCCCAGCAGCTGCCCGCTCTGGCTCTGGCCAGCACTAGCTCGACGTTCTGGTAGGGGCAGGGCCACCCCAGCCTGGCCGGGGTGGGGTACAGCCACCGGGAGCTCAGCTGCCCCCTGGAGCAGAGCCGGGGCCCTCACCACTGCATTCCCTGCCACAGCACCACAGGCACCTGTGCCAGGGAGGGAACACCGCGGGGAGGGGTCAGAAGCACAGCCTTGTGGTGGCTACTCAGTCTGCTCCAGCTCCCACAGCAGCAGCTGTAGAAGCTCAGGACTCCCCGAAGCGATGTCATGGCCACAGCCACAGGGACCTCTCCCTCCCAATTCCTGGGGACTCCCCGGGCAGGGACAGGGCAGAGAAGACACCCTTCACTCCCCTGACCTGTCACACGGTCCAAGGAGCTTCCAGGAAGGCGCCGCAGCCACTCCTGAGTTGAGGGGGACAGGGTGACAGGCAAGGCTTAAAATGCATATTCATGAGCTTGTTACCTTTGCAGCTTATGGGCTTCGTGCAAGACCCATGGCCCCATGAAAGTCAGGGGACGACTGTAAATACTCTCCTAATCTATTACCTGATCTTCAATTGCAATTTCTGTTCCCAGAGTGTTATCTGTGTTCCATTTTTCTGTGAAAGTCAGCCCATACTCAGCCCACTTGTATTTGGTCTCCAAGCTCCCATTCACTTTTCCAGTGTCTGTGTTTGATGAACCAGATGTTGTGAATTCCTAAAAAGGACAGAAGATATATGTGATCCTGAAAGCATTATACAGCTTTTCTTCTGCAAACATCAAGATCTTGCTATTCTATACAAGTTTAAAATCAGTAGACAGCTTGCAGGAGGAGATCCGGAGCAGGACAGTAACCCCCGTAAATATTCTCCTTAAAAGAAGAAACAAGTTCTTGAAATGTAAGACTAAGTTTGACATTCTCAAAGAGCAACTTAAAAATCAAACCAAGAACACTATAAGGCATATAATACAACTTCAGGAAAATTCTTTTAAGGATCACATGTATTTTCATTATTCTTGTCAACCACCCCCAAAGATAAATTACGCACAACTTTTATAACTGTAAAATGTTATAAAATGGCTTAATTTTTCAAACTGGGGGTGGGTGGTTTAGTTATTTTACTGTTTTTTAAAGGGAGTTCCTAGCCTAACCAATGCACCAGCCTTCCATGCCAGCCACAGGCACAGATGTTTTTACTGACTTCTATAAAATTCCTATTCCTTGGCACTTGGGTTTAATGACACACAGGAGTAACATTCATGTTTGAATTGTGAGCTCAGGGAACAGTCTGGTTTTATGGTATAGTATGGCCTTACCTGGAGTTCTTGAAAGTACTTAGAAGTTACTAATATCACTCACATCTCTTTATGAAAGGATGTAGTCCCTGACATCTTTCACTATTTGAATCCTCACAAAGAACATCCGCAGCTGCGAATTCTCGGAAGGTCTATTTCTTGGCAAGGGGCAGAGACTACACAAATACCTTCAGCTTTCACTTTTTGTTTCGTGCTATTCCTGCTACACGGATAGTTGCAATCCTGTGTGATTGCAACTATCGTGGCAACGGCTTCAGGAGTAGGAAATTATTACTTTATCTCTTATCTCTGCTTTAAAGCATCTGGAGTACATACATACCAGCAGTTTTTCCTCCTGGGAGGACAGCTTATAGCTGATATGGGCTATAAGCACATAAGGGCTTGGGTTTTTCAGAGTTTTACCAGCATGACTGGTAGTTCTCAAAAACAAGCCAGAGTAACAAAAACTACATCTGTAACAGGGCTCTTGCAAACTGTACTTCAGTTGGGATACAGACTGCTAGAAAAAACAGAGCATATAACCCACAAATCTTGTCTCTAACAGCAAGTTACACTGCTAGAGTTCCAGTTATGGGGGAAGACAAAAAGATCTACCTTTATATCTTGCAAAGGCTGGTCTAGAAATAGATAAAAGTTATAGGGGGCACTGCTTGCATGACCAAGACATCTTGCACAGAACACTACTCCAACACTTCAATACCTAGAGAAGCCAAACATGCTAATTCAATGCCAACTACTTTACACAAGCACCAAGATACCATAAATTCCCACCAAATATAGACTCTGTGCACTAAAATTGGTATATTGAAATACTTTTAAAATGTGTCAGTTATAAATACTTAACAGCATCTGCAAAGCATCCCCTCTTACTAATTATCAGAATATACACAGAAAAAATATAATGAATAAGTGATTTCAACTCACCACTCCGCTTGCAGATTTTGTTTTCACATCCAGTTTCACCAACCCAAAACCTTAACAAACAGAAGTCAACGTTACACAACTAAGCCTTAAATAAGGCCCAGTGCATTTTCAAGAAGCTAGTTTTCCAAGCAGTCTCAGCAGTGTGCCACATTTATATATAAACAACTATAGGCTGACTTCAGCAACATTCAAATTTTAGATGCTGCAGCAGGTAAAGGAGGACACTCCAAAACAAGCCAAGAGTTTTGCTACATCATCCCCACACAAAGTGGGGAGTAGCCTCTCAGTTGTACACTGCACATTTAACTACCAAATGATGGCATCCAAGAGTAAATTTAGTGACAGAGGAAATACATTCTTTTCTGTTCCTGGAACGGAATCATTTCTGTAGCAAATGCCATTTGAAGAGCTAAACCAATGCATAAAATTTCTCTCTCAGCACCAAGACAAAATATCTCAAAGTAAAAATCTGTAAAAGTGAAGTCATTGGGAAATACACAACCACTGGAAATGTAATACAAGTAGATTTTATGGCAATGTCAATTCAATTTGTTATCCCTAAAGCTGAGCAACAGTCTTGGAGAAAAAACCCTCCTATGTGTTCTCCAAGACCAGAAACAGCACTGTAACAAAGAATAATTTAACTATGCAACTGTCTGATATTAAAGCATCTTAAAACATGGAAGAATTCTTTATCCCAGTAGCCTTTCCTCTTTCTATTCCAAAGAAGGCTACAGGATTACACCGGTATAAAACCCTTTCTGTAGCAACAAATGTTGTGGCACAGACAGACTGGTAACCAAAGTGTACTCCTAAGTTAAACTACACTTGCTGCTTACATTCTTGCATACTTGTACACCTCTGACATTTATGTGACTAGAACAGTTAAGATTTAACAGACTTCACATCACAACAACCCACAAAAAGCCTCCAACAATGTCAGTCGATGGTAACAACATAAAACCAGCACATCTTGTCCCTTCCCAGAAACACAGGCATTTAAGCATTTAATTTTACATGTAAGTTTTAAAAGGCAATTAATTGTTGCACCTCAAACACCGTACTTCTAGAAAAGTACTATTCTTACCATATCCTTTATTGAAGATATCTCTGGCAGATTTGCCAAGGTCTGCATATGATGGAGGAACCGCCATTGGAGCTGAAAGGTAAAGGGCTAATTAATAGTGAACCTTTTACCACTGCACACATGAAAAATGCCACCACACTGTTCCAGACACTCCTTAAAGCAGATCATAAAGGCAGTTAATGGATACAATGGCTCAAATTCTTCCAGTGTTCTGTGAAACACCTGAAGATTTTCAGTGAAGGCCACTGTGACCATCAGATGTTTCCTTTGCTTAGGCAGAGAAGAGGCATTACAAGACCAGTCAGTTCTTCATTTCCCACTTGATTTCTCTTGAATCTTGAATTACCAGAAATTAAGTAATAGCTCACATTTCCTGAGTTGGCACAGTTACCACCAAAAATGTGGAAACCAGAAATCTAAAAAACTACAATGGAGACAGTTAGTCCCTGAAGGTCTACAAAGTCAAATTTGAAACATACTTATGAAAACTACCTGAGAGTCCTACATTTTATTTCTAAAAATGTAAGAAGAGAGCACATCTCTTCTGCAACATCATTTTTGCCCAGTATTTTAAATGGCAGATATGCCATTATTGTTTTTATACATGTAAATACATACTATATATATATAAAAGTGTTTCCATTAAAAACAAACATATGCCATTAACTAGCAGCCAATCTGACCAAGATTTTCCTCCATATAATGTACAAGAGTTTAGGTTTGGGAGGTTGTCTTGTTAGTTTGAAACACCCAAGTAGAAGGAGTGCTGAGTCTGGTCTCTTTGCAAGTCCCTTTCTAGGGACAGGGAGCCTCGGCAATGCGGCTGTTCCAGAACCTGTCACTGAGGATGAGTCATGTCCCAGCCTCCCGGCCCTGGGGAAGGCACCAGGCTCACGTCTCACCCAGGCACCCCCTGGTTGCACCCTTCCTTCGGGGACTGCTTTCCCAGGATTTCAACAGCAAAAGGCCACAGTTACAGAGGCCCTGTGTGTTACAGCTGTGAAATACAGAAAACAGCACTTTAATAACTCCCCCATTGAGTGAAAGGGGGAAGGAGGGGTGGGGGAACAACGAACCAAACTAGACAAGGCTTTGGAAAGCCTGAACAGGAGCAAACAAAAATCTTATCTTCTCAACCTGGTCACATTTGTTTGGCAGACAGAGTCAGATTAAACTTAATTGACTCTTTATCTTGCTCTCTGTGACGGGACTTTGAGGGGTTTGGGGAATTTGTGGGGTTTTTGTGTGTTTGTTTGGGTTGGGGTAAAGGGAGGGGGGGATGTTTCAAGGGCAGTATTCTCACACTTTAACTTCCAAATGAACGCAACAACAATAACTTCCTTTTTATATGGTACTTTTAACCAATACTTTAATTTCCTTCATCTTGCTACAGAATTGCTTATCTTCTGCAGATCTCCATGAGATCCTAAGAGTACTCAATAATACAGAACCAAGGCAAGCCTTTCTTTTCCCCCTTCTCAAAAACATTCCTGCCCATCTTTTCACAGCCTTATTTACATAAAAGAAAGCTTTCCTGGAACACTCAATTCAGAAAAAAATTCCTTCAGGGCACACCACCACTAAGCACAGTGCTGTTCCAGAACAGCATCCTACTCATTAAAAAATCCCAAACTCTAATTACACTTGCCATATACAGCCTAACTGTACGAACTTCTACTATAAAACAAAACAAACCACTCAAACTATTTCAACAATCAAGGAAAGGCACAAGACTGTTCCTTATCTTGTAAGGTTCATAATGCAGTTTTCCAGAGTACCTTACTCCGCCCTCCCTACTGCCATAAGAGGGTCACTTCAACCTCCTCCGAGCTTGGACATTTATATAAACAGGACATTTACACTCAATACAAGCAAAAAAAAAAAATAAACTTCTTTAACTTCTTTAGCAAAGATGTCTACACTCTACAACCAGGCCACTACATCTATCACTTGCTCAGGAAGTTAAAAAAAGTCTGTTTTTATCAGGCAGTTACTTTAAATATTGAATTTTTAAAAAATACCTGGAAATTACTTGGAGCATGTGAAGTCTAAAGGGTTTAACCCCAGTTCAAATTTATAAAAGAACAAATCCTAATCCTAGTGACAAGCTATTAGATGGTTCCTATTATTTATTCAAGAAAAAGAAGCAAGTGATAGACCAAATCACAAGGGAATGTGGGAACACTGCTCTCTCATCTCTATTTCTGCTCTACAGCAACCGTACAATTCCTTAGCAGTTTAAAGCATTTTAGAGGTCTAGTTGTATCTGTTTCCTTTACGGAACAGATCTCACTTCTAACTACCACATGCAGAAGAATAATTTCTTCTACTTTTGCATTTTTGTGTTAACCTTTAGCACAGACATGATTTTGGAGCGCAAATAAAGGAGCTCTTCCCTTTAGTGTTTCCAATGTAACTAACAACCATTACAGACAAGAGATCTGTGCTAAGCAGAAACGTCACGAGAAGTTAACAAACTTGTATCTGTGTCCAAATTCAGAGAACTTTTACAATAAGAAAGATCTGGCCTCGTTAAGCATTCTTCCCACCTCAAGGAAACCAGCCAGTATTTGTCACACATTCCATCCTACACATGCAAGGTTTGTAATAAAACAGTTAAAAAGAGTACAATTGTCACACTGCCGTTCTAATTCTGTACTAACAGGGACAGACAAGGAAAAAAGAAGAAACCAAGAGTTCATTTTGGTTATACTAAATACCTGATAAGACACTGTCATCCTCAGAATACTCATTAAATGAAAACAAGGCCATTAAAATCAATCCTGTATCCTCCAGTGTTAGCTAGGGCTGCAAATTCTTACCAGAAGTAATCTTCCATCCTAGACTGAAGCATCTTTTGCCTAAGAACTACTAACTAGAAGTGACTAAAATGTAAGTACCATTTAGCAACTAGAAATTTGTTGTAAAAACAACTATACGACAATCTACTTGAATTACAGAATATACTTGAACCAAGTGAGAGCTCCACCCTAATCTTTGTTTCATGCACCGGAAGGTCAAAAAAAACCCCTTTAATTAATCTGCTACTCACGAGCCACAATATTTTTTTTCTCCATAAAAACAAAAAAGAATCACCCCAAGAACAAAAACAATGCATTAACGTTACCAGAATTATTACACCGGTCTTCCTTCGAGGTATTATTTCAAAACTCTCACATCCTACAAGTAAGGAATGCCAGACTTCTACTAAGACTTCTAACAATTCTACGATCTCAAAATATTGAGGATTAGGCTAGAAGACAGACAAGGCTACAATTTAAAAAAAAAAAAAAGTATTCATGCAATTTATAAAAGCAGCAATAACTACGTAAAGTGATCCTTGTATCTCAGTAAAAAGCAACAGAAAAACTGAGATTACTTAAAATAAAAATTGTTGGAATAAATGGGACACACACTGACCTTCCGGCTTACACTGACACTACATGCGGCTTTAAAAAGGGGAAAATCACCTCCTCGCCCTTGCATCGCCTGTGCCCCCGCTCCCAGCCCACGGCACCGGCCGGGCCCCTGCGGAGGCCGCCAGGAAATGCCCCGGGCTCAGCCGGGCAGGGCGGGGAAGCGGCGCGGGCGGAGCGCGGCC
>WEKX01018784.1:297075-321328 GCA_013390025.1 Pitta sordida
CGGAGGGATCGGGGCGGTGCTGCTGCCCCGGGCCCAGCGGGGAAACACCGGAGCGTTCCGGGCCCGGCAGCTTCCCGTCCCACACCGACGGGAAGAGCCCTTGGCCCCGAGCAGAGCCGCCCGCAGCCGGTGGCGTTGATGTGGTGTCGCGCCCTGGGGGCGGTTCTCGCTCATGGCTCTGTCCCTGCCGCCGGAGCGGCGCCTCGGAGCCGCCCTTGCTCCGCAGCTGGGCCCGGTGCTCCCGCCGGAGCTCCGCACAGGGTGACAGCCGTGCTCGGCTGGCGGTGCGAAGGCCGCGGACACGGTTCGCTGCCTCTTGCAGACAGTTCCCAGGGACGCGCCCGTTGCCTGAGCTCCATTTTCACCTCCCGGTCACCTCCCAGCAGAAGGTGCCCGCACAGCCCGCGGCAGCACTCGGCGGGTCTCGGGCCGAGAGAAGCGCTGAGCCTCGGGAGCTTTCCTGGGCAGTGCTGCCTGACCTTAAATGAGGCCGCCCGGAGACAGAAGCGCACAGCTCTGCCCACCATGGCCGGGCCCAGCGCTGCACAGCGGGCACTTCTGAAACACGTAGCGCTCCCTCGCTTGGATTAGGACGTGATTAAAGTTCCTCATGAAAGTAAATATCTTTTACAGATACATTTATATGTGTATATATATCTCCTATACAACATGAAAAGTATACATTAACATCCAACTCATTTTCCAGACCACATGGTGCAACACAAGTTTTCCGAGTTAGTTAGAACGGTGCAGATCAGCAGCAACGCCCAACATCATGTCAGTCAGCACGTACCAGTTATACCAAAAGATAAGCAACAGATTTTCTTTTCCCTAGGGCAAGTCAAATGCTTTCATATTTGAAGGTCAATATGTTTCACTTTCGTATTTTTTAATAAGACAGCTTGGCATTCCAAACTGGAGTATCTATTGGTGAATCACGAAGGAAAGCCACATGCTGAGAAAATTAATAGCACTAAGAAAAGAAAACTAGTGTATCTTATTGTGCATCCATTGGGAATAAATAGAGATGGGATTAAGTGAAAATAGACTGTGGAATAAGTTTTTCATTATTTGAAGACAT
Organism: Pitta sordida; assembly: GCA_013390025.1. Lineage (NCBI taxonomy): Eukaryota > Metazoa > Chordata > Aves > Passeriformes > Pittidae > Pitta > Pitta sordida. Next base: position 298,157 of record WEKX01018784.1, read on the forward strand.
GCATTTATACTAAGAGCATAAATCCATTCTGAATAAAAGTTTGAGTACTTACAGGAAATACAAGCTTTCTACCTTTTTTTTTTTTTTTAGATTTAGATTTTAGATTTTTTTTAAGATATTTTAGATTTGGCTTTAAATGATTTGGCTTTATTTTTAGCAATCCAGGAAAGCAATTAATGCCCCACCCTGAGCTAAAAAAGCAGTGAATCACTTGCTTTATGAGACAAGACCGAGACATAATCTGTGACAAACAACAGCACACAAACTGCTCTGCATTACTGTTCCGGGCTTGCTTAGCAACCGCCTCTGCCGGCCAGTGTTTTTCAGTCTCCCCCCATCCCTGACTCGTACAACCATGTCTTATTTCTTTCAGCATATCTGCTGACGGAGCGCCAGAAAGCACACCTTCAGGCCTGCAATAGCAAGCCAACTAAATTATTCTGGGCCTTTCCTCTTCCTTTTAGAGCCAAGAAGGCAAACAATGCAAATTTGAGAAACCAACATGGCAGTCCCTATTAAGGCTGATGCAGACACAGAGCAACTGTGCAACTACGTACATAGCTAATGAAAGATGACTGCCCATAGCTCTACAGACAAAAAAACCCTTAAAATCCAATGCTTCTTCCTATGGCCTGTGGAGATATTGCACACCCTTGTACATGTTCGATGCTAAAGCACCCTATCCCCAAATAAATAATAAAAAGGATGTGGAAAAAGTTCTGTTAAAGAGCAAGGAGAAACGGAAATAAAAACAATTCTATGCAGAAAAGCCTATATTTATTCATTCTTCTGGATTTTTCTTTGGTTGATAATTTTTTTCCTTCATTTTTCTTTTTGTTGCATTTTGCATTACCTTGGAGTGGGGAGGGGGGGGTTGTTGGCTTGGGTTGTTTTTTTTTTTTACCTTCAAGGAGTAAGAAATATTTTAGCAAATCTACCCCATAGATTTACAAACCATCAGGTGCCCTGACACCCTGAAATAATTTAATAGGCTTCATTTCTTGCAGGAGATAACTCCTAGAAAGGGAGGGGCAATCATGCAATCAAATGCTGACCTCTAAGCAAAACACAATTAATACACAACTCACTGAGAATCTCAAAGAGATATGCCCAGTGTTCCAAATCACTCATGTGGAACAAAAGGTTTGAGTGACTGGTGCAACAATTCTCACCTGAAATAAGTGTGAGAACAACTACTCATTTCTGCTCATGGTGCAGACTAGCAGTTCCTGGCAAAAGGATGCATGGCACTTCATTTTAGAAGCTACAATTTTTTCAATTATCTCGAGTTTTTCATAAGAAATTGAATGAGAATTACATGTTTCTGAAATCTCACTGTGTTTTACACCAACGAAATGACATTGCAGAGTAACAGGCTTCACTCATCTAGCTGAGAAGAATTTGGTTGCATCTGTGAAACTACTTGTCTCACTGTAAAGCCTGACCTAGTGAGGGACAAACGTGCACAAGATGTTGCATCATGTTTTTACGGCCTTGTCTCACTGGAGCCACTCCAAGGTTAGGTCTAAATGCTGTAAACATGTAACACTTTGCCAGGAACAAAGCAAAGCCGAGTCATGAAGGAAGAACAGGGAGAGGACCTTGCAAGTTATGTACTATGTTCAGAAGTGATAACAAGGGGCTTGGAGAAAAGGAATGGACAAGCTTATCTCCAAGCAAATCCCTCCTCGATAAAAAAAATGTGCTACTCTACCTTCGCCACCTTTCATTTTGTTTGTAGGCTGTCCTTATTGTGCTCAGAGTATTCTAATGCTGGTCTTTACTGTAAGCTGCTATGAATGCACAGCTCTGAACCCAAGAGCAGCTCTGCAGTAACAGCATGTTGTTGGCCTTCTGATTTTTGAGAGACTCACTTTTCTTCTTCAACAAATAAACAATGTAAAACTTTAATAATAGCTGCTGTCATACCTGCACTGCAATCGATTTCTTCCTGAAAGGAAGTCCTTCTTAAGGTCACCTCTCTTTCTAGGGTGCCTGTTTGGAGCTCCCTTTACAAGCATAGCTGGCAGGCCATTGGCGATGACCAAGCTGGGGAGGTTTTAGGTTGACACCTGAGCTCCTGCTGGCTCAGACTTTGAGGAAGCTTCAGCCGGGAACGTGTCTTGGCTCCAGGAGGCCCAATGCCACCATCCCCTAAAGTGGGTAATTTAGGCTGGCTGGGGGTAGGGCCATGCTGTATTTAAATAGGGGGAAAGGAGCAGATTTCTGGGAGCAGATGTGCCAGGGGAAGATGGTGGTGCCGAGTGGCAGGACAGGGCTAGACTGGCCGGTGGGTCCCTCACCACGGCGCAGGAGAAGCATTTGGTTCTGGATCCACCTTTAGACTGCAGCAGGAGGGTGCAATGCCAGTGACCCCTGAGAGACCTGGGGACCAGCCATCGCCCACCCTTAAGGAGGGTGAGGTGGCCCCAGTTTTATCCTGTAGGCATACAGGAATGACTGTGAAGTGCAGGCTGGACACGGCAGCTCTGTCTTCAGCCCCAGCACTCCCGGTGCTTGGCTGAGCAGTAAATTCCCTGGCTGGTGCCTTTCAGGAGCGCCAGCAGCGGAGGGCAGGCTTTCCCGGCCGGCTGTGGGAGGGAAAGCGAATTGGGAATGCTGAGAGAACTCAGACTTTCAAAAAAGAAGAGAGGGACAGAGAGAGGAGTTCCGTTTCTTGTCACCATCTTTCGAAAAGGAAAGTGACACATTGTGTAATACACCGAGTGCTCTGGCACCACCCAGTAGCCCATCCTGTGGGGAAACAGATAATATGGATGGAGTTCACCCAAAACCGATGGATCTGTGAGATCAGCCAGAGTTTCATCAAAGCAATCTGACACAGCTGGTTATCCGGAAGGAGAGGCTTAACTCGATAGGACAAACCTATTATAAAATACTACAACAAAATACCTACAGGAAGTGATTTATCTATAGATCTATTGTGACAGCTCTTGTGCTAACAAATACGAATGTTGATTACATTTTCCACCTACGGTGATTTTCTTGGAAAACTGTGTAGTCCACACCCTCACATGGCATGTGCAAAATGAGCAACCTTTGCCAACATATGTGAATCACCCAGTCCTTTAAGGGTTGCATTTTCACCTGAATAAAAGACATTAGGGGGAAAAAACCCACAAACAAAGAAACAAATAAAAAACAATAACAAAAAACCCACAACAAACACACAAAATCAAAAAAACCAAAACAACCCTGTGGGGCAATCTACTCTCTATGACGGATTTCTCCCCTTTCACAGAATTTTGATTGTGCATATGGACAATCAAGTTCTAGTTAGTTGCCAGTTGCTCTGTGCAGGTCTCACTGCAGCAGAGCTGATCACAGTAATTCTCATAATTAGATCTTCCTAATCACTTGCAGTAAAGTGTCTCATTATAGTAATACATACCTTATTTCATTGACTCATTTGTATTTACTCACATTGGAAGTCCTAGTCCAGAAATTTGTGTCAGCCTGAGCATTTTTTCAAAAGTTTTGATTAAAATGTTCAGTGGGAAAATGTTCAGTGGGGAAATGCTGTTTATCCAATTGAAACAGTTCTTACAATGATTTAATTGGGGCAGCTCTGTACATTTCATGTAGGAAGGGGTATTTCAGACATCACATGAAAGGATTGCCCTTTTGCTGTCTAGGAAAACTCACCCACTCAATCTACAAACTTCAGAAGGATCTCCCATGGTATGATTTGGCAATTGGTTTTTGCAGAGGGTGTACTGATGGAGTGAGCATGCTTAATCTCTGCACTTAATATAATTGGTCTAAGCCATCTCCTAGGAACAACTGTCCATACTTCAAGCTACAGCTGAAAAAGTGGAATGAGATTTCTTACAATTTTAACCCTGTATTGTAATCTTTACTGTGGATCTGAACAAACCCACAATCCCTACTGGTAACCATTCAGGAACATAAGAACAATAAATGCTTCCTGTGGTCAGGAGCAAAACACAGAAAAGGGTGTGAAAACAAAAGGCAAGACAGACAGAAGCACGAGTAAGTACTAATACAAAAGGATAATGAACTGTGACAGAAATGAGGGCAAAGGTGCCTGCTGACAAGAATGAGGGAACTGGGGCTTTATTGCAAGTTTACCTGCAATAACTAATTTCACTTCTTTTTAAGAATCTTTGTCCTTTTGCAAAACGGGAGTAATGACATTGACCTCTTTTGTACAGCCCAGCACAAAGTGAACATTGAAAAAAAATGTGTCCTGCTTTCCCGTCCTTACGTAACTGCAACTTTTATTTTTTAATGTCACATTGAAAAACTTGCATACCTAGGTGTAAAGCTAACAGAGCATGCAATAAAGAGATGAGTAACATATTGCTTAAAAATCTACACATACTAAAATCCTCCCCATTCAAAGGTAACAAGATAGGTACAATAATATGGCCTATCACAGTCTGAAGAGACCATATTATTTGTATACAAACAAACCACCAGGAGAAATCATGCACCATTCTAAAATGATCTGTCTAGGAATACCTATCTAGTGCCTTGAGAACACATTCACTGCATTTAAAAATGTATCCTACGCTGTACATAGTTTGGGGAGATATTTGTCTGACACTACTGCCTCTTTGTTTTTAGACATATTCTCAGTGTTTGTAACAAAAATGCTGAGCTATTTCTAGAATGAACACGTAATGAAGTTAAGATAAATTTTAGATCACTAAAGAATCCAAGCATAGCAGAGGATAGACATACAGATGTGCTGCTTTATTAGAACTACAAACAGCTCCATCTCTTTGAGGTGGGAGAGAATCGCTGGTAATCCTGTGGTGTTAACATAAATAATCTAGACATTAATAAAATATGCCACGTAAAGACTGATCCTTGGATCTTGTCACTGTTCCTCCTCCTCCTCATTTTCCCTTGTCCAGATGTCATTCTAGCAAAACAATACATAAAGGGAGAAGTATCTGAAAGGTTTTCACCAAAATAGAGGACCCCATCTTTTATATCTGATGCTTTGGTTTAAATATGCACGTGACTACTTTGGGTAGTCACAAACATTTTGAGATACACAAACATAAGTGAAAATTGAAATTTATTCAGTCTGTACTTCACATAGGCTTTTCCCAAGTGCCCCCCTCAAGTGATTTGATACTGTAAGTGGCTATGATCAGAGAGCATAAAGCTTAACACATGGTTAAATTTTAAAACGGCAAATTTGTCTTTTAATGGAGTAACAGTAATACTTTTAAAGTAAATTTCTGTATATAAAGGTGTTTTCAAAACTAGCCTAGACAGTATACATGAACCTATGAAAAATATCACAAATTATTCTAATGGCAACAATATTATTGCCTATGTGGCCTGGAAGGCAAATGAACATTAACTTTGTTTCAGAAAGTTATCCTGCATTCACCAGATACATCAAATGTGAGATAAAACTAAGTAGAAGTAGCTATGCTAGAAATTACTGGCTTTCAGATACAGTGTGCTGGGTTCCAGGTACAGTGTGCTGGTTCCTGTGCTGGGAAAATGGATGGTGTGTGTTTGCAGGTGGGCTCACAGGTGCAGATTCTGGAAAATTCCAGTGTCGCTCACCTCATGAGTGTCAGTTACAACCAGAACCAAAGATTGATCTTTAGGGCAAAGATCCACAAGTAACAACCCGCAAAATATGTATTTCTAAAAAATAAAGGGGGCTGTCAACCAAGCAAACCTCTCACTCCATGAGCATTCACAGCAGGACCTGGGACAAAGATTCAGTTAACCCAGCAACAGATTAAGAAGTAATAAACATTAAGAGGCTAGGTAGTAGATATATAGAGAAATAGCATGTGGTTCATTGAATGTAAGGAGTGCTCACAAAGGAAGGAGTCCTGTCACACAGAGAAGTGAGAAGTGAGCCTTTTCCCCATTTTTGTCATGGAGAAATCAAGTCTCCTAGAAGGATGTTTTCAGACCCAGGAGGAAAGTTTCCAGGTAACTCAGGTGATTAAAATAGAAAATACAATCGTAAGAACTATAACATAGCAAAGAACTACAATTAAATTAAATCACTTTTTGTATATGTTTAAACTTCACATTTCCAGCTGCATTTTGATTAAAAGTTAGATACACACTACATATTTTAAGTTAGTTTATAAATGTAGTAAGAAAATATCTTGAAAGCAGTTGAATATTATTTACTGAAACAACTTCCTACACTTTAGAAAATTATTGGAACATATTCTGTGGAGGTTGTCTACAAATATATTACCAAGGTGAACATCAACAGCTTAGTAATGCTCCCTAAGTGACACTGAGGCTGGAGTATTACAGCCCTCCAATATGTCCAAGGTTTTCCTTGTGTGAATCCACACACTTCTGTCTGACAGGCCATGTAAAATTGAAAAGTAGAAATGGTTTTGACGCTTCAGTTGCTGGATATTTGCGTTTGTGCATTGCGGAAGTTGAGAAACCCAGGAACTTTCCTTTCTACTGTGTGTTTGTCCTAAATCTGGCTTCTCAGTTCTTCAGATCCATGTACCATACAGCTTTAAGTTATCCCACCCCAGGTATCTCCATGGGAAGGATTAAGAAAAATTCTCTTATTTTACTTCAACACTTCCATTCTCCTTGCAGACAAGCTTGGAGATTCAACAAAGCCACAATAATTATAGTTCTGAGTCAGGCTTCAACTGTTGTGCTTTCTTTATCAGTACAGCCTCTCCCTATTTCTCCTGGTAATAGGGACAAAATGTAAAGCTTTTAATGACTGCAATAGAAAGATACTAATTAGAATAACCTAGATATATTAATTCCTTCAGAGATTTAAAAAAAATAATTATGCTGTACCAAGGCTGCACATAACAGCAGTAATAGAGATTCAGCTATGCAGGAAGTCTAATGGTTGGTGTTTGCAATCCTGCATTTCCAGTATAATTAAATCACTAGGTCCCAAAAGTCATCTTTCAATATGCTAGATTCATCCACCAAGATTAGAGGTTCATAGGAGAAAGCTGTAATGAGATCAGAAGATAATAAGATCTATGATACAGTTCACTAAAATAGGAGCTAGAGAATGACAAAGATGAGACTTGCAAGATGCTTGTACATGGAGATCTCTGTTCTGTCTAGACACAGAAAATAGCTCCATTGAACAGCAGCCTAACATGCCTCAGCTTGATGACATCAACATCCAGGGTTATGCCATCACTGAAAATTCACCAGCAGCGATCAATGGAAACATCTACATTTTTGAAATATGAACTCACATCAATTCAAGTTTTTTTCAAACACTTTTAAACCAGGAAGGGCAGAATAATCTACCCTTCGAAAGCCAAATTTATGATATCAAATATTTTTGACAACATCTCAGGTTATGAAAAAGGAGTAACAAACCCAAAACAATTCTAAAATAAAGATGACCTTTGCATTAAGCAAATGTTGTTTCAGGGTGTATATCCACCAGCACAGTCCAGGATGACAGATTCAGTAATATGATGGAGTTCTGAACTTTGTAACATTATATGACTGCTTGCATTTGTTCATAGCACCATGTGCCAGGTATAACATGAGTCATAGTGTGTAGGACTTCACCCCATCCTGGGGTATTTCACTGAGCAATGGTCACTCCCGTGAGGGACATTGTGTTCTAGGCTTTCATGCTTCCAGCACCATTTTCAATACATTTGGCAGCTTTCTTCTGACACCAGTTGCAGTTAAAGTAGTGTGAAGTGCTGCTGTGGATGCTTTCTGATACATCTGCCTCGCTGGCCTTTCTGTGCCGTTTCCAACATGCCCATCAGTATACAGCCTTGTCTTCTCCACTATCCTACAGCTGGCACTGCCAGCAGCTCACAGCTCATCAGGTTTCTGTGAGCTGCCTTATGCAGTCTGTTAGGGGACAAGAACAATTATGTACACTGTTCTTCCCTTTTGGATTTGGGTTTTTGGTGGGTTGTGGTTTTTTGTTGGTTTTATTTGTTTGTTTATTTAGTTTTACTCAGCTGTCTGTTGCAGGCACAAACAGGCACTTCTTTCTTTGGTTGTAGTACTGATTTCTTACAGCTCAGGAAATTCATATTATTGGAGATTATGATTTGAAGAGATTCTCACTGTTTTAAATAAGCTCTCTGGGAAGCCAAAGGCAGTATAATAGATTTGTCTGATTAAGCCCATTGCAATCTTTGGCATGCCTAGGACGACTGCTGTGCTTTCATTTTCCAAGAGGATGAATCTCAGACAAGCTTTGCAATCCTCAGAGCAGGATACAGATGTTCAAGTGACAAAAGCCAGTGCTCCGTAATCTTAATGCACAAACATACTTTTTTTGGCAGGATCCAGGCATCCAAGCCGTTATTCTGATCTGCTGGCCATCTGCTTTCCATTAATCACTTCTGACAGAAGAGAAGGCTTTCCAAAGATCTTTCACCTTTGGCCTATACTCAGGGAGCAAAAAGGATGTTGCAGCAGACAAGGGATCTTCAGCTTAACAGAGAGCACAATTCCAACATTTTTCCATGAGATTCTCCACAGGTCTGTCCTGGAAGACTCAAGAATTTTGTCAACTACACAACACATCTGAAGTTTCTTTATGTAAGTAGGGTGTTAGTCCTCAGTTACCCTGCCTGTGGTTGTAGGTGACAAGTTAGTTCACGCCTAACACAGATCTGGGAGGATGGTATCATAGGGATGATGATTGGAAGATGGATAATGTGGGACAAATGTTTTTTTAAGATTTCTGTGGTTGAGGGAAGAAAAGGAGGAAAAGGAATCAAGAAAATATGGATCTGAATCTGAGTCAACTTTAGCCCTTCTTTTCCTGTACCTGGGAATACTATTAATGTACAAAAATTCTGAGACAGGACTAAACTCCTCTTAGTGACCTAAAACTGAGAAAACCTTTCAAAACCACCACATTTTACTCACCAGTAAGATAAAATCTTTAAGGAAGTCAGTACACCTGATTAAGGAACGCAAAATAGCTTTAGTCTACTTCCGATAAATTCTTCAGAAACACTGATGAATTTATATGTCTGTCACTGCACTCTCAGTAGAACTCCAGCATTTCTTACCAAGGTTTTCTAAGCCAGCAAATTCCTTACCTGTCTGAGAATGAATTGTCACAGTTATTCAGTGGTTAGACTGGAGTCTGAGATATCAGGGATCTGCATCCCAACCACCTACTCCCCAAGGATCCAAATGGGTTTAAATTCCCCCATCTTTCACATCTGGAGACTGGGGGCCAGTGCCTCTTAAGAGCTGAAACAAAGAATGCTATTGATAACAATATATGCATTTAGTCTTGTGTGGGGGATTTCTTAAGATCAAGTCAAAGAGTTGAGCCAGATTCTTTCATCTTTGTGCAACTCTAGGCATAAACTCTACATCTGAAGTGGCAGCATTTATTAGTATTGGATTAGCTGGCATTGGACGATTGGGCTATTCTGTCATTCATTGCCAGTTCTCTCGTGCCACAAGAAAAGCAGAAGAGGGATTTGTACTTATAAATATTATGCAGAAAACCAAGGGCAAATCAGTAACTAGCAGATGATTACAGTCCACATTGCCCCTGGAAAGCCAAAGGGAAAATGACACAGGTGGTGAACCACCCATCAACTACACCAGCACAACTTTGAATTTAACTCAGATGCATTGGGATGTGTTAGAGAGAACACCCAAGAAGGAGCCTGTCTGTGGATTTAGCTACTGGTGTAACTCAGTCCTATAGGCAACTGTTCCTGGAATAAAATAAGTCAATTCCAGCATATAAACCCTTGTCCATTCCTGGTCAGTGTGCGCATCAGTGCAGCCCCAACTTGGTCATGCCATCACACCAGCCTATCCCCTTCTTCCCGAATCAAGACAGCATTTCTGCACTGCTGAGACAAAGATGGTGCCTGAGTGTCATTATGTTCCTGTTGGGCAAAAGCAGACGCCAGCCTTCTCCTAAAGCTCTGGCTTTCAGTTACTGCAACCCACAGCTTTACGAAACAGCCCATTTAAGAGAAAAACAGAACAACCAAACAGAAGATTAGTTTTGTGATGGAATCGTCTAAAGAGCGGCCAGAGACCTTCACCAAGGACTGTCTTTAGCAGAGCCCTGGCAAACCACTCTCCCTCTTTGTCAGCTCTTGCCTCTCCCAGTTGAGAGCCAATGTTTTTTTAGGTATTTCCAGTCTCATGACTGACAGCTGCATCTGTCACATGTGGGGCAGTTCCATCTCCTGGCATTAGCCACAGGGGCTATTTTTAGTTGGAAGGACAGAAGCAGAGGTAGAGCCTTTGGCTGAGTACACTGCAATCCTGTTACCCGCAGATTGAATCACTTTTTGGCACTCTCATTCAAGCACTTGGCTACCCTTTGCTTTCCTTTCCAGGAACGCTGGTACTAGTGAGCAGTGCCCCCCGTAGTGCCCTGCAGCACTGTTGGCTGGGGTGGAGAGCAGGAGAGCACACCTTGAATTCATTCATCAGGGCACTGTGAACTGAGGTAATATCCCCCAGAGCCAAGCCAGTATCTCACAAGAGAAGGCAGAGCTACGATACACTGAGATCCACTGCAAAGCAAAAGAGGGGCTGCAAGAACCCAGATGTAATTTGGGCACTGACTAGTTTAGTTTGTCCAGAGCCTGATCTGGTGCAAAATAACATTTGCAGTTTTTACTGCTGCCATCTCTCTCCATAACTCAGGCTCATTTGTAGGTCAAACTGCCCCTTGGTGCAAACAACTCAAGGGTGCCTCTGAAAGGCCCCTTGAAGCACAGTTTGGTGCTTACCTTGAGCACAGGACTGGCAGAACATCACTCACCTCATTTCTGGCAGAAGTATGCACAATTTTTGTGATGTGTCAGAGCTTTTATACATATGGAAACACCCTATTAGGTTATTATTCTGTACGTATTCAGTATTACAAGCCTCCCCTCAATACTGAAAAACCCACCAAGGAAATTTTTTTCAAGTGCCATTAGGATACAGAACTCTAACCTTCTTAGCTTTGCCAAAATGCAGGATTTGTCATAGATCAGTGCCAGAATAAAAACCAAATCTGTCACAGGTAGCTGCAGACTTAAGACCATAGCTGTAAACATTTAATTCCTACATCACCCACAACAGTTATTTCTCCAGGAATGAAGTGCATGCACTTGTAGGAGAGTCACACAGTATTTGTCAACTGTATTTTGTCAGCATTACTAACTTCCATACTGAAGGAAGACCTCATAACACCACCACACCTATGCTTTAAGAAAACAACTTTTGTTAGTCCAAAGTTAGTTGTGAAAATACAGTCAAGCCTTTGTGAACAACCTTGACAGCTCTATAAAAGGCCAAGATTAACAATTCAATACACATTTTGAATGATGACCAGTAAATGTGACTGTCACACACACATTTAATAGGTGAGAATATACTACTTCCATGGAGAAGTACACTGAAGAAAGACACCATAATTGAACAGTTTGCAATCCTAATGGTATTTGAATATCATTAAGTTAATTAAGCAGGAGAGTAGGTTCTGTTCTGTTAACATTTCTTTATGAGTTCTGAAAATATACCTGAACAAAGTGATCCAAAAATTCCAATCTGATTGTCCTCAAATTCTAATAGGAGTGCAGTGAGAGGTGTTTCACCTACATTTTAACACCAACCTTAAGTCCATCTACATAGATTGTGCTTTATTTCTTCATTACAGATACTAGTAGCAACTATTCCTCTTTCTAGTTTTTATTATAGTAACACGGAGAAGTTCAAGTTACTGTGGAGGGGGAAAGATCTTATTCAAAGTTCGTATCTCTAAGCAGCATTGTAACATGTTCTGGGAACCAGGCAGCTGTTTTCCAAATAGTTTTCCCAATCAGTTTCACAACACACAAGCACATACTTACCTGAAGTGGAGTCACTGTCCCTGGAGGTATTTAACAAGAGCCTGGATGTGGCACTGTCATGGTCTAGTTGCCTAAGGCGGTGTTGCATCAAAGGCTGGACTTGATGATCCCAGAGGTCTTTTCCAACCTTAATGATGGTGTTGTCTAGAACACAATCTACTGCTTTCCAGAATACTAGACAAAGTGGCACAGTAAGTACTCTGCAACTGGTCCACCAAACTTTGCTGTTGCTTCCACTTCTTCCTTGTTATATCTTCTTTTGAAAGCCGTATTTCCAATTTGCATTTAGAATGTGAATTTAGAATTTAAAATGCCCATTGCCTTTAGAATCCGAACTTACATTTCTCCATAGGAAGGAGTGTACATCTTTTTACATACCAGATGACTGAAATACATGAGTGGAAGTAACAAGCCTAACATACAAACCCATTAGAAGAGTATATATTTTTTCACAACTTTCTCTTTCAGTTTTTGTATTAGTTTAGAAAGCCTGTTGATTTACCATAACACTATTCACCACCAACACCTAAAGACATTAAGTTACTTCAGCTGAAGAGTCTTCTCTAACTTAAATCTTACAAGAGAACACATTTTTAAACTTTTTAGTAAGAAAAGTATTTATGTGACTTGTCAAAGCAATTCACAACTGGCAGAAGCATCGGGCACACTGATACATGAATTATGAAGCATGCATTTTCACACCAGTAGAACAGAACTTTGGGGAGAAACAACTGTAAACACAGATTACCCAGGAATACTTTGATGGTCACAATGCTAACAGAAATAATGACCCATCATTTTACATAGAAAATCAATCAAGCATTTGTCATCTTTCAAATATTTTATTTTAGTAGTTTTAAATATGTTTTAACACAACAAAGATATAAAACAATATATTAATTCCATCTGAGTTTAGAATCAAAACAATATTTACTTATTTACAATACTCTAAACTTCACTGGCATACTTTCTAGCCATTAGATAATACTATTGTCTCTGTCAGAACAAAAGTGAAGCAACTGTTCTGTGTGAAAAATCATGTTTCTATATCCCTATTATGTTATGTACCATGTACAATGCAGTTTGTGGTTTCTCACATTTGACAAATTTCTCATATTTGACAAAACTGAATTGAAAAATTAAGTTACAGTTAGTCTTTCTAGCTACACAGTCACAGGGTCAATGGCCAGGTTATTGTGCTCCACATTTATCATTTAAAATTCTTACACACCTATTACAAACTGGCTCTTAAAATGAGCATGTCACTGAATTATGTAAATAATACTCACTGCAAATTCATTAGGATACAAATGGTAAGTATGCAGGATACTGGATAGTCCAGTGTTCACAACACTGTAGTGCTTGAGAGGTTGGGGGGGGATGTTTGTTATCATATAATGAACAAGACATCAGTAGGTTCACTCCAAAGGATGGTTTTTTTCCCCCTAGAAATGCCATTTCAATTAGAATAGTGACAAGGTCAACGACAGATCAGAAATAGTAATTTTATAAATCAGTAGTTTATCAATTAACCCTTAACTGTTGAAGTCTACATGCACAAAACAATTCAGAGAGTAAGCTGCCTTACTGCTAGGACTTCTGTCAGATATACGTACTTCTATCTTGATGGTGGTTTCTGTAGTTACAGGGCAAGTTTTTTAAAAAGTACTCAAGATTATTTTAAAAAACCAAACTTAAAAAACAAAAAAAAAAAATCCCAAAACAAAAACCCCACAAAAAAAATCAATATTGTCTATAGATTGCTGCAAATTCTCCCTAATTCTTCAGCAGATACTACACAAACAGGATGAAAAACTATCATAGTTGTTACAGATTACTTTTGTCATACTGCACGTTTAGGGTTTTTTCCCCATGATTTTGGTGGCTGAAATCCTAGTTGACTTTTGTACATCAGCAAACTAGCTAAATAGTAATGAACAACCCTAGCACTGTATGAAAGCATTGGTTAAAAACCCAAGGAGGTATTAATTGCAGCAAAAGGCATGTACTGATGTCTGAGTTCAACTCTTTCCTCTTTTCCTTCAGCTCTTTTTTTTTTGGTACTATAAGAAACACAACCATACAGAAAAGAACATTATAGGAACCTGTGCTTTTATCCTCATTGAAGGGTTTCAATACTTCTAAATTACTTTCTTTAACATGCTTGTATAAAAAAATTACTTTTTCTTTCCAAATCATTTAGATGACCCTTGCTTCTTAAAGCAGCTAACTATCAAGGTTTTACTTACGTATTTTTTTTTTACATATTTCTTCTCGCAGAACCCAGTTAAGTAGTAATTTCTTTGAAATTCTACTGGAATGGTTTTTCTTATACATAGTAGACAGCAGTAAGACATCAGGGCAAACGAAAAAGAAAGTGACGTTACCTATTCCCACCACACACAGCATGCACTTAGCCTTATCCAAGAAAATGCTTAAACTAAAATGGTGACTCTCACTTAAGTCAAGGGTATTTAGTAATTTGCTGCAAGTTAAGCATACAAGTCAAGCAGTGCACTTACAGGATCCAACCCCTTCTAGTCTTGGACATTTAAATGCTTCAGGCCTATCTACATCTCTGTACCAACACTTTGTCTAAGTGTTACCATGTTTGCCACAGGACATGAGGCTAATTAGCATGTATGGAAGCTTTCTGTGGCATTGTTCAAGATCAGTTGGAGACCCCTGCTTACAGATCCTTTCCTAAGTTTTTGCCAGTGTAATCAGAACTTGCTAAAAACCATCTACGGATGCCTAATTCTGTGCAGGTGTTATGTCATAACCCACTTAAGGGATCTTCCAGAAATTAAAGGCTAAAGTTTTGGAAAGCTGTAATAAAGAATTGTGTCATAAGATGCAAACAAAACAAAACAAAACAAAAAATTATAGGGAGAGTGCTATGTGTGATCACTTGCAGGTATGTGCATACATATCCCAGAACTGGTAATAAGGAAGAGCTCAAGACTATTGTCAGGTCTCAAATATTACTAGATTTGCTAAGCTGGCAAAAAAAAATTGTGACCTTCCCCTTCTTTTATATATCTGGTTATTACTTTAAGACTTTTCCACTTGATTTTTTTGTGCACTTTGTAGTACGTACTAGATTAATGTTAAGACACTTACACTTGCTGACACTACCCAGTAATTCCTTTGTTACCCCAAATTCAGATTATGTGGGCACTGACACAGAAGACAGTTTAGCACAAAACAGGTGCAGGACATTAAAGGGTAGCAAAAAGACTGGTACATGAACATAAAGGACAACCCTGAACATACTTAGCATTAAATCCAAGGCCTAGAGATGCTCTGCTGCCCTTGTCAGCAGAAGCAGCAAAATGCTTTTAAAACACTTGACTCATAGCACAAAATTGTCAGCCTGTCACTTACTTGCAACTTGTTCCATCTAATTAACAATAAAGCTTACATTACCAACTTTACAGGCTGTACAGACTAACCTGTGCTCTTTTGCATGGAAGATAAGATTTTTCTGTCTTCTGTCCATTTCAAACCTTTCTCTTGCATGTTTCTAAACAGACAAAAAGAACTTCCAAAACAGCAGAGGACAATTATCCTGACAAATGTTTTAACTCACTCCAATGCTAACAAAACCAACCTCTTTATGTTACTTATTTTGGACTCAGATATTTAGCATCAAGGGAAACAGCACAAAAGAACAAGCTTCCTTTAAAAAACAATGACAGACAATGCGGATTTAAAACATAATTTACTTAGCAGAATTTGAAAACTTAAATTAGAACAAAGAGAATCCTTAAGTTTCAAAGTATAGGAACTTAATTAAAAAAATAGTATTGAAATGATAGCTTTACTTTATGTAAACATTGCAACACTGGCTGCAATTGAAAATTCTCCTGCATATCTAAGTTGCAAAACAATTTTCAGTTAAGACAAGCTATGCCAGTTAGCACTCAAATGGTTATTTTCAGAATCAACAGCTTAGCAAGTTTAATTGCATATCTCTCCATATAACTCAGAATATAATCCTAAACATCCTGAGAACAGATGTTTCCTAAAGTTTAGAAAAATAGCATTCATAACTGTGTGTGCATTGTAAAGGCAAATATAAATTAACAAATAGAGCTCTTTCATTATAAAGTTTCAAGAGGAATGTTCAGATTGCCTTTCTGAAATCAGAAAGGTAGGAAGAGCAAGTGACAAGTATTTCAATCTTTCAAAATATTTTCTCCTTTTTTCTTAAGTGTAAGCATACTCCCCCAATTTGGATGGCAAAAGCCATCAGGCTATGGCAGATTGAACAATAGAGTATTAAACCTGGAATTTTGCTAAAAAATTGGAATGTTACAAATATAAAAGTCTGCAGAATAGTCCAATGTACATGTGCTCGATATATAGCTGGCAGAGGTACTCCAAGATGCACAATTCCTCTCTGGAATAGGAGCTAAATTAAGTTACAAAAGTAATATACTATGAAGAGTGAAAGATAGTGAAGTTTGTACAATCAAGGCTTACAAAAGGAACACAATCCACCAAGGAGCAGCACTCAGTAGGTTACAAGCCTCCAAATACAAAACTGTCTTGCAAATTCCAAATGGATTCATTTCCATGCAGACACAAGTACACTGTGCCCATTCAGTCAGCTTGCACCAAGCTGGAACTGCTTTGTGTAGCTTTCTAAAGCTGACTTCACACTACTTCTTGTACATCCCACCTCCTCTGGAATCGCAATAATAAACTTAAAGGGTCTATACCACTTTTATGACGTGCACCTTGTACCCATCAGTTTTCATTTAGCACAAATATAATTTCAACAGCTCTACAGCCAACATTAGCATTGTCCCCTTACAACCCACTGCATAAGAGACCACCAATTGTGTGACCCTTGCTTACACATTATGGACCAGGAAAGATGGTTTGAGGGCATTGGGGAGGCTTTGGTGTGGGTTGTGGTTTTGGTTTTTTTAACAAGCAAAACTTGGTACTTTTATCTTTCAGTGTAGTAAATGAGCAACTTAATTTAAGAATTAGTCTCTTCTCATACTTGTTAGAAAAACATATACTGTGTTTTCATATATAAACAAATATGCTGTGCATAAATATATATATATCCAGAGATATTCACCATATTGTTGACACCAGAGTGCTAAAACATACATTGATATGAGCACTATTTCCAATATTCACTATTATTACTTTTCCTGAAAGAATTACTACATGCATTTTCCCCATCCACTTATGGGGATACACGAAGACAACTGTTCTGTTTTTCCAATGTTAAAGAGCTGCTCCTGAAAAGCATGCATGGGGTTGGGGATAAAGCAAGTAAAAGCATAAAAAAGTTATTTTGTGGCTTTAAACTCACTAAAGCTAAATTAACTTTACTTTCAGTGGATGTTCTGTTTAACTAATTCATAAAAACAAAAGGGAAAACTTTCAAGTGCTAGAACAATCATATATACAACTGATAGACTAAATAAATTCCCATTTAAAAAAAAATATTATCACTGCATACCCACAAGGCAGACTTTAATTTTTGGCAACCTGTATGCAGACCATTTATACTGCCACTTATAATTTAAGACTTGATATTTAACAGTTAAGAGACCCTTTCAGCAAGGAACTATACTGCTTTCTTCATTATGACACAGACCTCCTCAATCTGTAAGTACACACAGTTTGTTTTGAAAGTTACATTTCTGACTGTTTTAAAAGAAAGACTTCATAAATTTTTAGTCAATATATGTAAAGGCTGGCATTCAGGTAACAGAGATTATTTGGACCTGTAAAAGGGTATATTATACATATTCAATGCAAGCACATATTTAAGGTTAAAGTTCCATAAACATCCACACAGAACCACAGAACCTTACTAAGGGTAACAGTATTCTGGTTATATATTCATGGTTCACTGATCACCTTTACCCATCCCTGCATTGTTTTCTATTTTCCCAAAAAGAAAATGAAACAAAACATATCCCTGTGAAGTACTGGAACTCCATTTTATGGCTAAGAATCTAAGAAACAAGGCAAAGAGAAGGAGACCATGGAGTGAAAAATGTTACTTGACTTCCCCCTCAGCTATCCTTGTAGGATCTTAGTCATAATGCTTCATAAAAATCTGAGCTGGCCCACAGCCTTCAGCCAATCAATCTTTTCAGTATAGCAGGTTTTGAAAAGGGCCAGCAATACTCATTGGGAACAGTACCATTAACATTGCATTCAAAAAAGGAAAACATGGGAAACCAGATCCTTGCTCTCCTGCTCTGTTGATATGCTCTAGTATTAGCCAGCGTATGGTAATACAGAAAGAGTCTTGTAGTGATGTAAAAGGCAATGAAGACATCTATAGAATAATGTTCATGTGCAGCCAAAATGAAGAAGATTCCAAAGAGATTCAGGACCCAGGACAAGGTGTGCAAGAAGTTCCAGCTCCTTGGCGTATCTATAGGAGAAAAGAGAATGGTTACCCTTGAATGTCTCAAAAATCTGAGTCACTACAAAATGCAGGCCTGGACATTTGAAGTTTTTATACAGACTCTTCATCTAAAAATGTGATAAAATCACTGCCTTCATTTGGAAAGAGTGTACAGAGCTCCTGTAAATCCAAGGAAAACAACCACACAAGTTATGTATGTCTATCACTCCATGACTTCATTTACAAATGCATTTCTGGATTAATAGAGCATACTAAAATGGTTTAGAATGCTGCAAAGCAGAATTCTTTGCTCTTTTAATGCAAATAAGGCCTTTTCTATGTTATAATGGGGAAAATATAATGAAAAATACATTACTGTTACTGGAATCATTCCATCATAGATGACCTCAAACTAATTATCTCTGCTTGCTATATTATGTATCAAGTCACACTTGATATTTACAGAAGAAGACTGCTGACTCCTATTCACATGCATTTTGAGGTTTGGTATTTTGGCTTTATGAATTATACTGAATGTGTGGCCACCTGGCCGAGTGTTTTGGCTGACAGGGACCAGTGGCAGATACTACACAGGGGTGTGTATAGCAGCAGACAATCCTTAGTATATTCCCCAGCACTCTCTCAGGAGCAGTGAGAAAGCCTTTCCAATTTCTTGGCTTAAAAGTGCCCTATTCACTCCCTCAGTAACACAGCTGGTGGTGTTCCGTCTCTGCAAGTTCACTGTCACAAACCTGAGAAAGAGCACAGCAGTCTGAAATTGTATCTGTTTGCTTAAATGTTACACTCTGAACTTTTTGAGGAGGTCAAGGAGCAGACATTCTTAGTACTTAAGGGCATTTAAGCATTTACCTCTCACACCCCTGGCTGACAGCAAGGAGTACATGTTCTTAACACTTAAGGACATTTGAGTATTGACACTCTGTACTTACATTCTGTGACAAAGAAGTTGAGCATGGTGAGGACAACAGTGTGACCACTGAACATATAGTCTCCACATGTGTGTACTCCAGTCAGAGTCATTCCAAAGCCACTCCATATTGCAAACGCCCGCTGGAGTTTTGCTGAAACACTGCCATACAACTACAAAACAATGACATTAACATTAACCTTTACTGAGTTCCAATCCCATTGCCCAAACAGTATGTCCTTAAAGTTACTTGCATTGCACTATAAATGTTTCATACCGTTTATCATGTTGTGTCTTTTGTTAAAATGCAGGTTTAGCACATCTTTGGATTTTACTGTGGCAGTGAGTCACATTAGTAACTACAATCAGTCATTGTACTCGTCATTCCTCTGATGAATACTGGAATTTAGAGCAACGATTTTGAGGCAAGTGATGTACCTACAGAGTCTGCCAACTTTTGTTGAATGTATTCAGCCTCCCAATGTGTCACTGCCAAGCTTTTAATTTGTTCAGCTCAAACCTCTCCTAACTAAAAGTTAGGATGAAACCATAAAATCCCACGATCGATGGAATATCCCTTATGAGAAGGCGGAAAGGGTGAAATAATAAGAGTTGCTTGGGGTTCTTTTCCCAAACCCAAACAAGACAAAGAAGCAACTACTGCCCTTTCAGCCTTTCTTCATTAAGTCAGTATCTTAAGCGCACACTGATGTGTTCTTTGGTTTACACTGTGAAATATTCTGGACACCCTTCCCCAAGTAACTGCATCTTCTCCAAAGTGGCAAATGCTTCTAAGACCCCTAAGGATGTTTGCCTGCATGTGGTGATTAATAAAGAGGAGAAAAACATGATGTTCTTAAAAAACATGTATCTCATACGATGGTCACAACAATATTAATCACATATAAAATATTTTTTTTTAGAAAAGAAAACAAAAATAATTTAAAGTATTTCAAGTTTTTACCTTTCCAGTACACTGCAAGTGCTGGCCTGGCACCGAGAGTGAGGTAACAAACATTGTAAAGCAACGCAGTAAGAAGACTGTCCCCATGAGGCTGCACAGCCTGCGCAGAAGTATGGATCTGGGAAAAGCACATACAAACTGAAGTCAGGAAAGTTATGATAAAAGCATTTCACCTCACCTCAACTTAATCCCATGAAATCCCTGTATCATTGCTGCAAGTTTCACAAATTTTTTTTAATTAAGTAGTATTGTAAAAATATGGTTCTGCAGGATAGGGTGAGACACTGTAGCAAACTTACTCTCACCAAAAAGTACAAAAGGTACCAAAAGCTTTGGCACTAAATAGCTTCTGTTGGAAAATTTATAAAAATCAATAAACCAGTAAAAATATAACGTAAAATATGCAAACACACACAAGCATTTTCTACCCCTCAGTGAAAGCAAACTGCCAGGCTCACTCAGACATCCTGCGAAAATTCATTCCAGAAGGATCTTCTTATACACAAATTTGTTACAGTATAAGAGTATATAGTGACAACTCTGAAATATATATATATATATTCTGAAGGAAATTACTTATAAATGTAATAGAAAAGTAAATTCAGATTACTCCTTTGAAAGGTTCACAAGTCATCATTTTTTACTAAATCCTCCCTAATCCATTTTAAAAAGGACATACTAGGAGCTGACAATATTCTTACTAAATGGATCTCTTAAACAATCATTGTAAATTCTTGTTCTGGTCCTTTCTCTAAATCAAAGTAACAGTTCATTTGGATTTTATATACTCTACCTGTGTTTGTGAAGCAGAAGAACCAACAGCCAAATATAGCAAAGAATTACTCCACATACTTCAGTCATAGCAAAAGCCCATGGTATTCTAGGGACACTAAAAAAAAAAAGGACAAAGCAAGAAGGTTAACACAAAGGTTTATTTTTTTTTAATTTCCACTATGCAATCACCAAAACACAGATCAACGGATTTCAAGAGAGGCTGTTCCTCATAGTTTTGAGCTCTCTCTGATACAAAGGGGTAGCAAAGAGATGCCCAAATACAAGCTTTGTAGTAATCTCCTGTCATTGTTTTGCAAGCTGCTACTTTCTGACCTCCCCATACTCCTGCCCACTGAATACCATGGGAGCACCCTGGGAACAAAACAGCTCCTGCTCTCTCTGCCCTCTTCCACCATAACTGCTAAGTTATACATAAATTTATGGGGGATTCTGCACACCTAGTCAAAAGATTAGACTCCTATTGTCTTACTGAAAGCCATTAATAAAAATGGCAATTACTGGCAGGAATAAGAACATCTAAGACTGAACTTTGATACAGTTTAGCTCATCTTTTAAAACTGCCCACAGAGTTCTCTATGGTGCAAGTGCACTTCCCCAAAGGGAACTTCTATCCTCTATTAAATCTGGAGTCAATGACCAGGATTTGACCTCTGCTATTGTGTCTCTTTTTGCCTGAAGTAGAATATTTTCTTTTAAAAAATGAGCAGGGTCTGCAGAAGTTACAACAGTGGTTTAGTACACAGATACCCTAAGGTTAAAAGAGATGCTGGTTTACTCATTCTACTTCAGTTTCCCCTGGACGATCTTGAACAAGCTGACAGTGGGGTGGCAGCAAAAATGCACTACAAATGGTGATCCCTTTCCATTTCCTTGCTCACTAGCAGACCAAAATATTGCTTCATCAGAAGTTTTTCTACATGATTTCTACATGATTTCAGAAAATGCATATGGCTGCTTATCTATGCCAGCGGACCATCATGCTTTTCGCTAGAAAGTGAGGATGGATGAACTAATTCCTGAGTTGTGATGAGCTAAAGATGTAAATTAAACTGGGTAGAACAACAATGTATTTTCTCCTAAGACTAAATCTCTGCATCTAACTGATGATGCACATTTCAATCTTAACAGAAGGACTTACTACACTCTAACTACTATTTCACAGGGGCATCTTCTAGAGCTTATGAAACTTTGAAAACAAAGACAAGACAGCCTATATTTCAACCATCAAGTTATCATTTTGTTTTAAGAGAAAATTTCTTACCTATCTAGAAATATGTCTGGTAGAGGTGGATATGTTTGCATGTCAGGTACTCGCTCGTGTACTATGACCATAACGAATGATGTAAAGCCAAACACTATGAAAACATACACACAACTCAAAACTGTCTTCCAGTACTCAGGGTCCAGTCTTCGTGTGGCATGTTTGTTTTTGCCATTTGCATACTGATACTGATCACCATTCAAGTCAGTCATTATTCCATCATAGTCCCGAGGCACTTCACCGTTGCAAAACCAATCTGTCCCCTGGAGAGACCCAGCCGGGCTCACTGCTCCGACATGACCATCACTGCTGTAACCCAGCTCCTCCAGGACATCCATATGTTGCTTCTGCAGTTTGCGTATGGACAGCATAAGCCTCTTGATATCCCCCAGGACTTTGATTTCCAAAGGAGGGGATCGTAAATCATACTCAGTAAGTGTCAGCAGTGTAATTCCATCTAGCCTATGTCTATTGCACAAAGCATCCACATATTCACAGAAACCCTCATCCTTCAGCCACCTGGCCACATTCTTGGTAGTCCAACGTCGAATGCAAAGCTGGTTATTGCCTGCCATCGTCCTTCTTTATGTGCCAATCAAACTGACCTGTTGATAATGGAGGAGACAAGACCAGAATGTTTAACAAGGATTACTGAAATGACAGTGTCTTTTGCGCTCTTTTGGGATGCTTAATTAGCCCAAGACTTTTTAGATAAGAGAGAGCTTAAAAAACAGTCAGAACTTCTTAGGTAATATAAAAATGCATTAATTTTTTTTTTAATTCAAGGAAACCTAAATTTTGTCATTTGCTCCTAAATAGAAATGTAAAACTTCTAAGAAGCACAATATTTCCTATCTGTGTCCAGTACAAGTTTGCAGATTACACTAGACAATGAAAACCAAATACAACTCTGTTTAAATACCAGCTGAAACATTAGTTTGTCCCACTGTTTACAGCTTAACTACGTAAGGAAGTATAGCCAGCAATCAC
>WEKX01018784.1:327656-355498 GCA_013390025.1 Pitta sordida
CCCGGGGACCCGCGGGCTCCCGTCAGCGGCGCGGCCCTCCCGCCTCACCTGCCGCTCCGTCCCGGTGCCGAGGAGCGCAGAGCCGAGGCGCTGGCAGCGGCTGCTCCGCGCCCTCCCTCTCCCTCTCCCTCTCCCTCTCNCAGGTTAATTCTACCTTTCTCCTGTATCAGGGCAAAATGAAGAACAAGACCACAGGCACTGCCTTACCCCGACATCCAGCAAGAGACACCCCCTGTCAAACACAAGCAGCACTTAAATGCCAGGAAGTGCCTTCCGAGTTCTCGCCACTGCAGAGCACAGCACGATCAGCTGCTCGGTGGCGGTGGCACAGACACGGAGCTCTGCGGACACAGCGCACACTTAGCCAAGTGGAATCTTCCATCAACTCCTCTTCCGACACAGAATGTGTGTTCCATTTTTATAAAATTCATTTTGCAAACTAAAGCCCCAAATACAAAACCATGAGACAAATGCAGCTTCTTACAAGCCAATAAATATGTGGACGTTGAAACTGCTCGTCATTTGCCACATCTTCCATTAACTTACAGAGCTGAAAAAACATACTCTTTCGATGTTGTTGGGCTTTTTTAAATAGCAATCACCAAAGACTAAATGAATGGTCCTTGCCCACCTGAAGCATTAGCAATATAGATTTTAGAGACTTGAGTGGGTAACAGTTCCTGCAAGTTCAACTTTCTGAAGACGCTCAGGCCTTAAACTATGACAAAACCTGTGTCCCAAAGGCATTTAATCCTGAACTCGAACAGGACACATGCAAACCAGTAACAGCACTTTTTCATGATTCCTTGGAATATTCCAATCCTACATGCTCAACTGCATTTTTACTCAAAACCAAACACTCTGCCCTCAAAAAATCCCATCAATTTTACAGCAAAAAACAGTACAACCGCTGAGTATTTATTTTGACCCGACACGTGTAACTGTTTGTTTACCTGACTGTAAGACTGACACAGAACATCATTTCAGGCGCGATCTCTTTCCTATGCAGGCTGACATTGGAAATCCACAGGGTTCCCCTCCGCTCCCCCTCTGACCCCATAACAAAGGCTGGACCCACCCGGCTGAGCGCCCTCACACCGCTCCGTCTGCTTGAGGCTTAACTTACAAAGTTGGGAGCAAACCCACACAGCCGGGCACTGACCCGCTCATCCCCAACACCGCAGGCAACATCACCCAGCGCGCAGGGCTGGCGCCTCCCCGCAGCGGCGGCGGCGGCCACCGCCACCCCCATCCCCCGTCCGGAAGCGGCGGCGGAAGGGGCGGGACGCGCTTCCAGCTGCGCTGGAGACTCCGCGCCGGCAGAGGGTGGGCAGCGAGCTGTGTTCGAGTGGTAATACGAGAAAATAGGTAGTGCAGAATCCCCAGGGAGATCAGGCGAAGGGAGAAGCGAGGGTGTTCTGCACATGCTTAGACCAGGCTAAGGATGTGTTACTCCTGGAAGATACCATTGCCTATTTTTCCCCATATGATCTTTCTCTCCTTCACTGGGAACTTAGTACAGCCTGAATGTAGGAAAGACACTAGATAGGATTTGTTTTCCTTAAGAATTAAAACGGTGGTTCTGACATAATTTAAAAAGCCACTAGTGCAGTAATGAAAAAATATCCCAGTCCTTCACATAAAGGCAGTATGTCAGGATAAAATAGCAGAGAAAACTTACTGGACTCTCATCCTGCCAATCTTTGTATCAGGCAGTCACTACAAAACATCTCAGTTGCACCATTACTCTTTTCTGATGCCTGTAGAAAAACATTGCAGCTGGCTGACAGCACTCCGTCAGGTATCCAAAGCACAGATGTGAACAGCAACATGACTTGGGAAAGCTCCAGCAAGGCACAGGAACTACGGGATTTCCATAATCTGTAAATAGTAATACAAATGGAGGGGATAGAAGGAGACAGACAAATAAGAAACAAATTGGTCCAGAAATAAATTTATTTTGTCCATCAACTGACAAGGGCTGGTAGCAGCCAGCTCCTTGCAGCAGTTTGCAGAATATTGAGAACTTGTTTTGTTGATTATGTAATTACTACGGGGTCCAAGACAAGTCTTAGTTGTAGCTTCATTTGAAGTAAAAAGCAAGTGCCAGTTTAGCTCCATTAAGTTAATGACACTAGGCTTTTCAGAGAATGTGGCCTTGTGATCTTTGTTCTAAAAGAAAAAACCCCAATCTTTTGCAATGCTTATATGCTCCTATGGTGAAACTTGGAAATTTTGCATTCCAGAATGCTTCAAAGCTGCATCAAATTGTCAAATCATAAAGCAATCTAATGCAAATATCCACTGAACTGTACTATCTGAACTGTAATGGGCTATATACTGGATATTCAGATCAGAAACAAGCTGTGAGAACTTCTGCTCCTTTCCACATGCCTTGATACTGGTTCTAAGGGGCTTATCTCTAAGCTGTCTGTTCTGTCCTGCTTTTATTTTTTACACTAAATGTTGTGGTTTCCTGAAATGACTTGATGAAGTTGGAGGGAATGTTCCACTTTCTTTGCCAGTTTAGCAACCTCTGCAAACAATGTGGGAATCAAGTGCAATTTCAGTCCTCACAATCCTTCTGCCCCTTTACAGGCACTAGATGAAAAACTGAGTAATCTGAATTCATCAGTAATAAACCAGAGAACACATACATATGAATCTGGAAAAAAATGAAATGGGCCATATCTTCCTGTTAATAAAGCTAATTGAAAGTTGTGGTTATTTTGCTTACTCCAGGTCCACTTTCTTACACTGACGGTGTCAGGGCACTGGAACAGGCTGCCCAGGGAGGTCTTAGAGTCTCAGGGAGGTCTTGGAGTCTCCCTCTGTTTCAGTTGAAGCAACCCACCCAGATGAATTCCTATGTCACCTGCTCTAGACTCTGCCTTGGTATAGGGGGGTTGGACTAGAGGATGTCTAGAAGTCCCTTCCAACCCTAACAAATCTATGATTCTGTGAACCTCAGCACTGCAAAATGGCTTGATGGTCAGTTTCTATCTGAAGTTATCATTGCTAATGGGGTTTTTCTGTTCTGTCTAATTTCACCACCTAACAAATATTTTGAAAATTACCAAATTAGCTTGCACAGCAAAGTAATAAAGAGCATGATTTAAAACTTGTAATTCTTAGATGAAAGTAGATATACCTGGCTAGCTGCTGCACTTCAAAGGTGAAAACTACTTCTCCTTGCTAACATTTGATGTTCTTTAAAAGGCTTTATTATCTAAATACTGTAGTTTGTGCTTTATTTAACAGAAATTTCCAATAAACCTCAATTCAGTCACTTTGAGTTATGTCACTTCATGCCATGTGACATGAATGCATTGATTTAAGTTTGACAGGCAGTGCCAATGCTGACATGTCAGTTTGAAAATTTATGACATTATGTGCTACAGATATTTTTTAAACTACTCTGGATTGCCAAGGAAAAAAGTCTTTAAAATGTGTAGTAACACTGATGCATCTTTGGATTGAAAACAATTTATTCAATTCACATAGTTAGATTGATTTAATGTTCAGGCTGACACTTAATACAATAAAAGAAAGGAAATTTATACTGAAAATTCCCAACTAGCTCAGGTTGCAATATAGTATTATATAGCAAAGAAAAATGAGATGTGTTAATGTAATGGTTTTTTTTTAAAAAAACATTGTCATTAAGTAATCCTGTTAGTACTTAATAATTTGAAATAATCTATCTCAAATTTTAAGACCCTACACAGGACTAAAAGGCCTCATCTGAACAGAGAATGAATTGCTTAAGAAAATTCTCATCCAACAAAGAATACAACATGGCAAGTTGGGTATCTTTGCCTAGATGATGTAAATCATGCTCTTTTCTTTTTCCTAGGCTGGGAGGAGTGTTGGTTTGGTAATCTCATTTGTGCACAGATCAGGTCTTGCCTTGTAATTTCTTTGTAATCTCTGTGTTTCAGTTGAAGCATAGTTAGGGCAGTCATGTAAAATATCAAGCATCTCTTTTATCTTCAAATTTCTTAATTCCGTAATGGAACAAAAAGAGATTGAATGCCTAAAGACTAATCAAATTCGTGAACCATAATCGTTTTTCAAGACAAAAAAGACCTTATTAGATTAGGATTAAAAAAAAAAAAGAAAAAAAATTAATGAAAATGTCATGTGCTCATTGTTCCATACATTAAAAATACATTAATGCTGTAGAACACCAGAAATCTCTCATTTAATATTGACCAAAATATACCATAATTCAAATAGTTCAATTCTTCTTCAATAGTCAACCATCTCAAAAATTAAATGCTGAAAACAGACTGATGAGTGAAATGAGAAGATCTTTTGCAGCTGGAGATACTGTATCTATAGAATCATAACTAGCTGAACTTCCATGCTGTAATGTTTTCACTGTAAAAGCTTTCTTTTTTCAGGATATGTGAAAGGAGTCTAATTTTGGCCCTGTTTTCATTAGAGAGATGGAAAGTTGTCAGAGGCATGACATTAGTTAGAACTTTCTGCTGTAATTTCAGTAGAAGAAATAGAAGAACCACCATGAATTTCCTGTTTTCAACTGCTTCACATTTTCCTGGTAATGACATGCTGTGTGTTACTTACTAGACACTCCACGGCAGTTGACACTCTTGCCACCTAATATGTTATTAGTCAGGGAATATTTGATTTAGATTATTGCATCAAGTACTACCCACAAAGTAATCACAAAAGCATAGTCTGATTAGAAGGATTCCTTCTGTTGCTTATTCTGAAATTAATCAGGCATTAATTTCAACTAAAACAGCAGCTACTTTTGTGTTCATATATTCCCACCATTCCAACAGCCAAGAACCTCCAAATTCTTAGAATCTCAAAGTGCCTTCTGCATAGAAAGCTAAATTTGCCTCTGTTTGGTGTGGTCACGTATAAGTTTGTTGCATTTTACATCCATTCTTAGTAGATTTAAAAGGGCTAGTAAAGAAGCACAGATGCAGAGAGGTAAATCCATTTGAAAGCCAAATCTCTGCCTACTGTCTGTTTCAAAGGCAGTAACAGGTCAGCAACACGGCTTTACCAAGGCCATGTTTGCTGACTGAGAGATGTTTAGAAGATGTTGTGTGCAGAATGCCAGAGCTTTGAAGCAGACGCCTGTACGCCATACAAATGCTGGAGGCACATAGGACTTGGGGATCATTTTTCTGGAGTTCACATTTTTCTGTTTGTCATCTTTCATGCTGCAGATGAACTTTGTATCCTTAGTCAGTGCATTTGGGGTAGAGGGCAATAAAAGTTTTACAGCTGAGAAGGGCCAGACTTAAACATGAATGTCACCTTTTTGACAGAACTTGCGTGGCAACAATTGGGCTGGGGTTACACTTAAACCGATAGCAAAGCCTCGCCTTGAGTCTCCACCCTGAAACCTGAGAAAAGTAAACGAACTTGAACAACTTCACCTGCTCAGTTAATTTTCCTCGTTCATAAGCACAATGCAATCAGCTTAGAAAGCAGGAGTTTACCAAAGGAAAAAAAAAAGGAAAGAACAGAAAAACAAGGTAACATATTAAGTTATATACATAGTGCTTGAAGTATAACTTCAACCCTCTCCCCTGCTGAATCTGACAAGCTGGCTGCCTGACTCACAGCAGAGCCTGACTGCCTATCCCACTCCCCCTCTAAATAAGCCTCACAGTGCTGTTTCTTCTAGTTCACCTTATTTCACCTTTTAGGTCAGAACATAATATGGCAGTGGGAAGTAACAAGTCTCTGTATACAGGAGGCTCTTGAACAGTTTTTTCCCAAAATCCATGAAATTTCTGCTTCATGAGACATTCTACACCAAGTCACTTCCTTTTCTCTTGTTGGATATGACTTTTGCCCTCTGATGCTAGAACCTAGTACTCCTAAGCATAGTTAATTAGTCCAGACTTCAGTACCCAGTTTGAAATGGCTCTCCATGATATGTCTCCTGATAAAATAAAGCAAACCCTCTCCATCATAGTACATATATCAATGCATGTGGAATAAAGGTGGCTCAGACCTGATCAAGAGTTCTTTTCATTCTTTTTTTTTTCTACTGGGGATACGATAAGCAGCAAGCTTCTCCTCTTGGATCACCTTTTCTTCTCGACTGCCAGGCTTACAGAGAAAGAGCATCACCATTTCACTTGTTTTGCCTTGTAGTCCATCACTGACAGCTTTGCAGCCCCCTGCCAGGAGTCACACATCCTGCAGACCAGAAGTGCAGGCACTGCTGTACTTGAAAGCGACCACTAATACATACTGCAATTTGATCTGGTGGGTCTCCAACCTGTGGCTTGCCAGACCTTCCTGTATAAACTAACTCGGTAGCTTACAAATTTTGCCTGACAACCATTATACTCATGGTCTTTGTTCTTTTTTCAAAAGAGGGAGGTATCATGCAATGGCATGATGTATTGTATTAACACAGTGATGAAAGTATTGACTTCAATTGAAAGTATTAAAATATGAAGTGCAGTTAGGCTCAGATAACTTTATTTGGTGAAAAAATAGTAGCTTCAAGAAGCCACTATCTCTAGATTGTATGGAATTGGCAAGGCATGATTCATCTCCTTGATGTTTAACCTCCTGATGTTAAGACTTGCTGGTGCACTCCTGACCCTTTCACAGCTATGTTTTTATGCACCTCAAAATAAATGGCATTGTTACTGAGACAGTTGCCACTCTTCTTACACTGAACAGGTTTCTATTTTTCCTTTATCAGGCCTTTAATAGCTTGTGATGAATGCCCAGATCTTGCTGACTGCCAGTGCTGTGTCGAGGACAGTCACAGCCATGTGTTGGGGGTGTCCTGCGGGCAGGGAGCTGCTGCCACGTGTTGTTGATGTGCCTGGTACCAGGGCTGCTGTGCGGCTCTGGAGACGGGCCCTGAAGACCGGACTGGAACCAGTAAGGGCCCGGTAATGCCCGATTTGTTACGTCCATCTGTCTGACCTGGCTGTGCTGGCCAGAGCAATGCACAGGAGAGCGGCCAGCCGTGGGGAGAGGTCCCGGGGCCGCTGCAGCGCAGGGACAGACTGGCTGCTCGCACCTGCCCCAGCCCATCTCCAGCCGCCCCCGTGACTGACCGGGGCTGGCAGTGTCCCTGCGCACGGAGCCGGCACTCCCGGCGGGACAGGGGCTCTCCCCGGCTCTCAGCATGTCTGGGGCGGAGGCGCTGGACACCCAGGGACCTGCAGGCGCTGGGCCATGCACGGAGGACATCCCCTCCCTGAAGGAAATTGAGCAGCTCCTCAACACTGGGCGGCCGTCTTGCAACCACGTTGATGAAGTATGGCCCAATCTCTTTCTAGGAGACCTGTAAGTAGAGCTTTGTGGACACGCCTCTGCCGTACCTCCTGTCTGTTAGTGTGCCTCATGGGTGCGGCTTTAGCTCGTAGTTTCGCTAATTGCTGTCGTTTACACTGCAGACGGCACGATTTCCGAGATAAAATTATGACTAAGCTGGTACGTACTTGCTTCTCAGTTAGCCCTTGGAAGCAATGCACAGGCTGATGCTCCAGCAAATGGCTTGGAAAATGCAATCTCACAATGCTTCTCCTGATCTATGAATATCACTGCACCCACCTTGATTTGCTTGTCTTTGTCTTTTCCTTAGAGTAACAGCTCACAACAGATTTGTTTTGTGGAAGATGGGTGTGACCCATGTTTTAAATGCTGCCCATGGCACAGCGTACAGCCACGGAGGCCAGGACTTTTATGGAGCAACCATTGATTATTATGGTGTACCGGCTCATGATCTGCCAAGCTTTGATATAAGCCAGTTCTTCTTCTCTGCAGCACAGTTTATCCACAATGCTTTGAACACGCCAGGAGGTATGAAATCACCAGGAGGTTGGTCACATTTTGATGCACGTTGGCTGCCTTCATAATAGAGCAGCTCCACGATCTCAGTGGTGGACAAGTCACTACACAGTGTCCTGCCAGCTGCTGGTCACTTGCATAGTGGCTGATTGCAGCTGTAACTACGCCCCAAAAAGCTGATGTGAGAAAAGAGATGAGCAGTGCAGGAGAGAGACTGGGATGGAGGGGAGGGGAGAGGGAAAGGAGAGAGAAATTTGGTGAGGGGAGGGACACCCTCTTTTAAGACCCTCTTATAGCAACAGTATGAGAACAAATGAATAAAAAGGTAAAAGTCCTGATTTCTACAATCACCAACTGTATTAAGAGGTTCATATATTGCCGATGAGTTTCTTGTGTGAACAGGGCCTGCAGGGCTGTGTCCCCAAGGAGATGTACCTTTACCCAAGATTTATAGTGAGTTGCACAAGAAACTGAGCATCTTGGCAGTTGTGCAATAAAATACCAATTAACCTGTTTTACATAAAAGACCATTTTTTAGCATGAGTAAACTGTTGTTAATGGAGCCGTCTCTGTATCACAAGTTCTGCCTTCAAAATAGAATTACATTATCAAATTGCCATACTGTGCAATGGTACTAGGCCAGTCTTTTTTCTTGGTGACTAATGTGTTAGTGCTATCCATTCAAGGCCAAATTCTAGCATTCTTCTTTGCCCAAGTAAGTCCTCTGAAACCAGTGCGTCTGATTTTCCTCTTTTTCACGACAGAACAACTTCATCACTTCAGCAGGGTTTTCTTTGACTTGCCACTGTTTCTGAGAGCAGCTGGGGATCTCATGACACTTCTCATACAAGTAACAATGGCAAATTAGACTTAATTGTTAGCAGTTCACGTAATCTATCAGAAGGGTAAGAAATACATCTTGTTTGCCGTGTTCCTCTGACTAAGCTAGAGAAGACAGAACGGCTTGGCCTTTTCTTTGATTTAAACTTCATCCACTGTATTGCTTCTCTTCCATGTTTGGAGTTGTTTTTGGTTTTGGTTTTTTTTCCAGCTAAAATATTGGTACATTGTGCAGTTGGAGTAAGCAGGTCAGCTTCACTAGTCCTGGCATATCTCATGATAAATCACCACCTCCCATTAGTTGAAGCCATCAAAACAGTGAAGGAGCATCGCTGGATTTCACCCAATCGTGGCTTTCTGAAACACCTGCGAAACCTGGATGTTCAGCTACGGCAAAAGAAGGACTGCTGAATGGGCAAGCGTATTTACAGTCACTTTACTGAGTTTCAGCCTTTATAGCCATTGTGCATATACAACTTCCCCTCATCAGTGCACATTGCAAAAATGAAGATGCATCAATGACAAAGGTCAACAGAACTGTAAATTGAATAATTCTGATAGCTCAGTTCCTCCAAGAACAGCACAGCCAACATCAGCACTGTAAGCACTGCATGCTGAGGAACTGGTGTGCCAACAGTGGTGCTACGGATTAATCCACTGGAGTCACTGAGGTGGACTGAGTTTGTTCCTGGTTTGTGCTACATTATGCCAGAGGCGAGTGCTGTGAATGATGTTTGAGTCCACTTTACTTGGCAAAGTAACATAATCATCTTCCTCAGTTTTGTTACAGTTCTCACATGCATGTTCTCATAAGAAGCTTTTTGTATTTCAGGCCTGGTGATATGGGAAGGACGGTTTCTTAAGAGTCCAGGCACTCCTACAGAAACATTCCTCTTTCACTGGTCAGTGAAAGTGTTGTACAGTGTTAGAGAAAGCTGTAACAACCAAAAGACCCACACCAGCAGAATAAACATCTGTGAAGCTCTTTGCAGTCTGGGTCAGCAAACTGACAAGTCTTTTCTTGTTAAATATGTTTTCAGCAAGATAAGGTATATCATATAGTATATTGAGGACATTAAAAAAATGTCAGGTCTTTAAAGCATTTTGTAAGCTTGAACTCGTGAGTTCACTCTCACTCCAAATTATCCCAAATTTGTTCTGTGTCAGTGGCTTTGAATCATCTATGGTTTAATATCAAGTAGAAATTTAGCTTACATCTGTGACTTGGCTTAATTGATACAAATTACTTTTAAGATGTTTTCAGGATGTCACTCTTCATATCACCAGTTAACTGCTACTTAAACCAAGGTGATTTTTAATACAGTAACAGCATTTGAAATTCATGCTACCGCTCTCCCTGAAAATTAGCTCGTTACCTTGTGGTGAACCATGAAGTGATAATTAAATTTGGTTTCGCCCTTTGCTACTGGTTTGATTTTTTGATTAGTTGACCTTATAAGGATTCCCTGACAGCTTAAGTAAATACATTTCTGCTTGTTTGTTTGCATTTGAAGCATCAGTTCTGATGATTTTTCTCTCTATTGGAAGAGACTTGAGAGAT
Source organism: Pitta sordida (assembly GCA_013390025.1). Taxonomy (NCBI): domain Eukaryota; kingdom Metazoa; phylum Chordata; class Aves; order Passeriformes; family Pittidae; genus Pitta; species Pitta sordida. The sequence continues at coordinate 337,867 of WEKX01018784.1, forward strand.
TATTAGAAGATTAAGAATGATGACTTGTGACTTGAACCTCTTCCTTCCCGGACCCCATATCCTCCTTAATTCTTGGAGAGGTTATGACATGAATGCTGAGTCTGCCTAGCACTTACGGGAATGTAGAAATGCCTCCTTATTTCACTGTACATAAGTGCTTTGCAAAACAAGCATATTTAAGATCCTTTCAGACATCAATTTGACTTTTCAGATTTTCCTAAACCTTGCCAAAGAGCTCCACTGACAAGAGAAAGATAAGACAGTGTCGTGTAAAAAGATCAAATAAGAAATCACATTTAAAACCCAACAGCACTGGGACAATCTCTATACCTCACAAAGCAGCAGAGCAGTGGAGGAGGAGCTGTATTTACTTTGAAGTTCTCAATTAAAAATAATATGGATTTATATGAGTTAATATTTTATTATAATTTATACTTCATTCACATTACAGTAGGTTTTAGTCTGGAAACCTTTTGAAGACATGGCATTGAAAAATCTGAAATTCGTGTGAGAAAAATAGTACATCTTAATGGCTTTAGGTTGGGCAAAATTAGACACATGTGAGCAAAATTAATGGAATCCCCCCACCAGGATAATGCTTTGCATGCCCCTGAACATCTGTCCTACAAAGCCAAAGCTGTGAAAGCTGCTCCTGTTGTAAATTAGTACCTACTCTCAAAGATACTGCTCACCCTGGCAGAGTGGTGTTTCACCAAGGGGAGAGAAGAGAAGCGTACAGAGTGAAGCTGAGTCAGTAGGGCATCCAAGCCACCAATAACATGGCAGTGATCTTGTAAGCAAGAATTACTTACCTCAGTGGAGAGAATTAATTCATTAGGAACTCTTTTCAAGGGCACTGGCAAATCACAGAAGTGTTTTTAATCTGTGGAGTTAGTATTGCCTATGTTTCCTGCCTGTGTGCATTGCTCCCTTCCTTATATACGGATTAACTTTGGCTCCAGGTTTGTTCAAGGGAAAATATTCCAGTGAACATAAGCAAAAGCAGAAGAATTAGCCCTGTAACTTCTTAAAACAGAAAGCATTGTCTGCTGTAATGTGCTAAGAGAACAAGGGACCTCCTCACCTGTTATTTATACTACCCATAATACAAGTCATAATGTGACTTATCATTAGTACTTCACTTCTTTCCACTATCGGCATGAAAACTTGTGTTCTGAATGTTGGTTTAGCAAGTCAGACTAAGGAACCAAAACAAAGGAAAAAGTACTTCCTTGCCAGTGCCACTTTGTTCAGAAAATGCACATTTGTCCAAAGGGTCTACACAATCCAGGAGAACAAAGGCACTGAAATTTAACATCTAACTGAGAGAGGATTCAATTTTGAAAGCTATTTCAATACCTAAAGGTAAACTGGGTAGCTGCTGGGCTGGCAAAAGCACCTAGACTCATGCAGCAGTGCCTGCATACCCTCCCAGGAGCTTGCAGGAACTGTCAGTGGTCCTGGTCCTGGTGGTCCTTCTTGACCAGGAACTGATTACCTTCCATCTCCTCTGAAGCTACAGGTGCACACACCTTCCTGCCCCAGGCTTTCCTTATTATGGGGTCTTTCCTGTTCTTATTTCCTTTACCCCTTTTCAACTTTGTTTTATTGCTTAGCTGAATTATGCATCTGACAATGTCCACAGCAGAGTGCATACAGGTTAGGAATGAGCTCTTCCTATAGGAAAGACCTAAGCCAGAAGGAAGAGTTGGACCTCCTTTGAAAAAGAATGGTGAAAACACAGTTTTTATTCTTCTGAGAGCAATTTTCATGTAGATCCAGTTCCTGAGTCACCTCACCAAGTGGGTCATGAGAGCTAGTGCCACCTCAGAAGAGGCTGTGAGTGTGAGGAACTGTCCAAGCTACATCTCTGGCAGGCTTAAATATGCTTAAAGCAAAAACCAGAGTCATCTGAAGGGAACCATGTAGAGTTCCAGTAAAAACTTCCTTTAATTTTATTTTCTAGTACATGAACTGAGGGCATCAGATGAAGTCAGTAGAAGTCAGAAGAGTAGGGGGTTTACACAGTCTGTGTAATACCTTGCCATAGAACACTGCAGCGAGTGAACACCTATAAACATTCAAGGGGCAGCCAGAAAAGTTTATGGGACAGAAATCCATTCAGGGTTACCAAATACTTACAAACTCCATCCAGATCAGGAAGCTCATTAGCTGCAGCCAGCTGGAAGCTGGGAAAGTGTTAGAAAGCAGTATAATTCACACTTGTGTATTCCTGTTTTCTGTAGGCATCCACTTACAGCCAGTCAGACACAGGATAGTGTGCTCAGCGAACCTTTGTTAAGGCTCAGGACAGTTGCTCTTGTGGTCTTTATTTTGAACTCACCCTTAAGATGCCCTGTCCCCTCTTTCCTGGTAGCTTATTATTAGAACTGGGTCACATGAGGCATTTGGGACTGTGTCTCAGTTGCATTGACCGACATTCCTTTTACAGGGAAAGCTCTAGGCTGGCAGGAACAGCACGATGGCTTATGTGGGGAGGGGAGCAGCATTTTTTTGCATAAGATTCGCTTAATGCAGAATTTTCATTTTTCTGGCTCTTACCCATTGCACGAAGGCTGTAGCACTGAGCTAATCCGGGGAGGCGTCAAGGCGCGTGCCATATTTAGAGTCAGCCACCTGCTTGGAACATCAAGCAGCAGCCAAGAGCATGCTTCAGCAAAAATCCTCTCCTGTGGGCTCTGCAGCAGTGGCTTCCAGCAGGCCTTCCTCTACCTAAATCTGCATGTGGCCCCCAAAGAGGTCAGCACCTGAAGACAGTCAAACCCTGTGAGCCCAGAAACGCTCTGACCCTGGCACTCCCAGGAACTGCCAGATATTTTGGACAGCTGCAAGGTGGAATTAAATCACGTGGGTGAAGAGTGGCCTAATCTCTACATAGGCAATATGTAAGTGTTATTTGAGGCTGAGCTGTTCTGAAGGGCTGGGAATATAGTACTTGTTAACATATGCTGTCCAACTTTATTTAGTTAGCATTGGTAAACTTCATTGCCTTAAAATAGACTTAAGATTAGCGTAGAAGCAAAAAGACTATCCATTAAAGAAAGAACCTACTGAATACAAAAATAATTAAAAAGAGATTTAGACTCTTTTAGACACTATTGCTTTGCATTATTTTATAATTGTTCAACATACAGATTTATAAATGCTATAGCATTTACCGTATAGACTTATGACCCTGAGCAGCCTTAAAATTGAACAGTGATTGGTTTTTATCTTTTTCAGGTTTATTTTAACTAGAATGGAAATTTTCACTTGGAAAAATATTCTGATTTTGGCTGTTTATATGACAACTTGATTTACAGCTGAAATTTCTAACAAAAAAAAAGGATGTTCTGAGTGACAGCAGACTTCACTGTTTATTTCTCAGAGCTGTGCGGGTGGATATTTTACTCTGAAGCACGGAGAAAGCATGCAGTCATCTGTACTCAACATGCCTAGTGCTCAATGTTATGCCAAAACACGTTCTTTTTTTCACTGCCAGCAGGTTGCAAACTTGTTGAAATATCTTGAAGTTATAATTACAGTAATTCCTACATGAGAGAAGCAGGAGGAAGTAACAATCCTTTGGCTGATTGCCCATTGATTAGAGGTAAAAGTGGGCATTCTTTTAGCTATGGAAAAGCAAAGCCAAAAAATGAGTTAGGTGATTTCAGGGAAATAATCTGTCTAGGAAACTTGGTTTTACAAATTGCAGCCTGCTTTCTAATCTAATACATATAACAACAGTGTGTATTTGTAGGAAGGAAAATATGAACTTTGAGAACATTCATCTAACAGGAATAAAAATGTAAACAGGTTCATTTGCTAATGCAACAGCTGATCACTAAAATCAGCTTAAATACAAGTTACAGACTGCAAACAGTGAAATTGGAAGTTCGTCGAGTGCTACAGATAGAATTTTCTTCATTGTGCCAACATCAATAAGACAAATATGAATGACACCTGAGAATAAGGTTTCATGGGATCTTCTTGAGATAGAAATAGGGAAGAGAGTGTTAAATTAATAATTAAATATTTGCATTTAGGGCCCAATGCAATACTCAGTGAAGTCAATAAACAGTGGATGTTTCTGTTGCTGAGCAAACCCATGACAGCATCAGGACTTCTGCCAGAGCCGACGTAACCCAAAGCAGTACCATATATTGTCGGTTCTTGTTCCTCTGGAACCATTTGTGTGCAGCTTCTGAGCAACTACTTGGAAATCAAAGATCAATGTAGAATTAATGCTGTATTTTATAAAAATGTTTGTCCTTATGTCTTTATTAGAAATTTGATGATCAGTGTCTTTAAGAATGTTAAATATGTCCCATAAAATAAAGTAGGGATGGCTGACTTTACATGATGACTTTCAACCTGGAGGACTTTGAAGTTGTCAACACACTGATTATATCAAATATTTGTCTGGCTACCAGCCATTGCTGATACACAGGGCCAAGGCCAAGATCGTTTGGGTTTAAAGGTAAAAAATGTTTTTTGAAGTGCCGCATAATAAGTGTATGGGGGCACCATATGTAAAATACCCTGCAGAAATCAAACGTCATGCTGACCTAAATCAAGCAGGTTTATTAACTGGAGTTTAGCCAGATTAGCAAGGCTAATATCACGTCAGCAAAGAAACAGTTACAGGGTGAGGCAAAATGGTTACAGGTTCACAGGTTATTCTGAGTTGGAAGGGACCCTCAGGATCATCCAGTCCAACTCCCAAGCGAATGCCCACCCAGGGATCGGGCCCACAAGCGTGGAACCATGTGCACCACGCTCCATCCATCCAAGCCTCCCACCAACTAGACCATGACACTGAGCTCCTCATCAAGTTTTCTCTTAAACACTTCCAGGGATGGCGANACTGTTGGAGTCTGCCCATTTCTCTAGTCTGTCAAGGTCCCTCTGAAGGGCCCTCCTACCCTCTGGCAGTTTGACATTTGCCCCCAGCTTGTTATCATCTGCAAACTTGCTGATGATGGACTCAGTTCCCTCGTCCATATCCATACAGGCTATGCTAAAACTTCAGCGTGTCCTTTCAACACACGTATTTTAAGTGCAATTATAGGAGGACCTGCAGTACCTCCTGGAATGAACTTTTGTAAGGTGTTTGGGCCAGCAATCCCCAATGCCTTTGTAGTCAACTGGAGCCTGTAAAACTTGTTAAATTTATTTCTTTGCAGAAGTAAAATAAGTTGGAATTCGGCATTCCCAGATATGTTCTGAGTATATTCAGAAATCACAACTTTTTACTCTTCTTTTACTACTTTGCTTTTTTTGCGCATCTCAAAGGGGAAAATATGTCTCAAAGTGTGGTGGGAACAAGGCTCTAAAGACAAGAATACATTACAAGGCAACAAGATACCTTGAGCTACTTTATGTTATGAGCTTTTGGACATGATTGTCCATCGCTCTGTAATCCATAACAAGGAAGACCTGAAAAGGCTTAGTGACACTAAATGAAGCACATTTTTGCATAGAGAATCAAAAGAGACCCAACTTTCCATGGCCAGGAAATGCATTAATATAGAATACCTGCAGAGGATATAATTGACTTTTACCTTGTCACACATTTCCGCACCACCTCTGAGTGCATTCACAAGGGCAAATGGTGAGTCCCTGTCCTGATGGTAAACCACTGCTCCTACAGCACTTCCATTAAGCCCTCACAAATTACTTCAGCAACATTAACTAAATGTCTCTCAACTACTTGATAAGCCTAATTACCCAAATACAGACATTGTCTCCATTGGCAGGTGGGAGAACAGCAGGATCTGAAAGATTAGGAGTGACCAAGAAAACTGTATCCACATCAGCGGCAGGGATCACACATGGTCTACTGGCAATCATCAGGGTGTATCTTCTGTAGCAGGAGAGAAAAAAAACCCCACAATTATAAAAGGGAATCATGGTGTATTTTAGTGACTGGAGAGAAAGTTCTGAGTTTTCAGTCACAAATCACTGATTTTTTTAGTTTTTCTGTATTGATTCATCAGAATCCATAACATAAAAATACTTACTTTCTGGTTTAAGATACAGACAAAAGCCGCAAAGAGCTATTGGAGAAGCATGGCAGTTGGCCATTTACAATGCCTAATGCCATGTGTTTTCCTCTATTTCTGGACTCAGATCTCTAGTAACAAAAAGTGGTTCTTGATTTATGAAAGGGATGTATGTAGTACCCTGGAGGCTACTTCATCTCAGCTGCCGTAAATTGGATCTCTTGGAGATGAGATGTGAGTGAGGCAGAAGAACTTAGGCAATCTGTGACCACTATTCTGTGCATCCTGGAACAGCGCTACATGTATTCATTGACATTTTGAAGGGGGAAAATCCTTATTTGCTGTATTTTTAGAAAAAGTAGATCTGCTTCTCCTGTGCTGGCTTACTTAATGATATCCTGACACTCTTCTCTAGGCGATGCTATCCAAAGAGTTATTCAGTAGCAAGCAATTTCATCAAGCTGCAGGATTTACATATTGAACTAAGATACAATATACACCTATGTAAACCCTAAACTCCTATGCAATTAAAAATCCCGAAGTGGCAAGGAGAAATGTCAGACAAAAAATCTGGATATGAGATAAAGATGTAAGGAACGTGACCTAAAGCTTTGGCATGAAATCTATCTTTCCTGTTTAGGGTGTAGAAGGTTTCTGAGTTTTGTATGCTCCAGTCATTCCCCGACCATTTGGTTAAAGGAAGGCAACAAATGTGCTAGATACTCCTCTAGAATACATTCTTAATTTGTTGTCCATTCAGCTTATTAAAACTCTTAAAACTCAACTTCAAGAGAAAATAGGCCCCTGTTTAAAATTAAAGTTACAATAAGTGTATCCCTGGACATAAAACGATTCTACATAATATGTTTTGTTGTACTGGGATCAGCAAATGAAAAGGAAAAAAGATTACCCAAACTGTACAATTCATCCAGATAGGAGACAGTTTTCTCACCCTGGTGACAAGAAAAGCTCAATGGCTGGGGACTTCCCAGAGGTTCCTTTCTCCTGCCATGCTATCTTCCCAGTTCTGTCTTAGCTTTACGGACCTGAGAAATAACTGCAAATACGTATAATAAATTTTCAGCCATAAATTAGCCCTTTTTTTTCCATGCTCAGAATTTCCTGTTCCCACCAGAATAATTTTTACTCAAATATATATATATATATATACTAGCAAAACTAGAAAGTTATTAAATTTCATAGGAATATTCCATAAGGGAACTGCTCTTTCAGCCCTACTCTACTGGCTCAGAAGACGGATTTCTCCCAGTACCCTGTCTTCTGTCAATGTCTTGAAAGGAAAGGGGACTGTAAAGATGAAAACACTCTTGAAATAACTACCTGAATTGGCAAGCTAAGCTAGACCATCATCTTAGAGCAAGTCTTAGAAGACAAATTGTAGTTTTATACTGAAGTCCTAAACATGCAGAAGTAAAATACCTGTGGAAGTTGCTGGTGGCAGTTCAGCATCTCAGCAGAACTCCATAGCATTTGCCCAGAGTTCATTTTTCACATGTGTGCATTTCTTTTGAAGGTAATGCAGTGCCAACATCAGAACACCAACACTGGGGCCAGACTAATCCTTGGGGAAACTCCCACCCAAAACCAGTGGTGCAACCCAGAGCTGAATTTGCCCTCCTATTTCTGAAAAGAGAAGTCTGCCAAGGACAGTATGGCCTATGAGGCACAAACTGCTGGCAGGCTCTCAAGTGTCAAAATAGAACCAGCACTGCCGGCCCCATACATCCTGTGCTTCACAGGCGAGACACAGACAAGAAAAACAATCAAGTTGTCTGGCGGAAAAAGCTGCTCCCCAGGATCGCTCTGACCACAGTGTAATTGTGATCGTGATCAATCCACATTGGCAAGTACTATCATCTTTCCACCTGTGTTTCGCCTAGTGCCGGCTGCCCGCGGAGAGCGGCTGCGGCAGGCTGATGCATGCTTGTTATTGTCGGCATAAATATCTCGCCTTGTGTTATTGTGGCACAAAGCAGCTGGACCATTTGAAAATCATTTAAAAAGCACTATAAAATTAGGGCTCCAGTGCTCTTATTTTATGACTTTCACGAGCAGCCATTGCCTAGAGAGAAATTATCCTCTTTATTTTCAAGGCTAAAGGTTCTTTTAACATTCATCAAAATCAAAGTGCACCCTTGGTAACACATCGAGCTGTTACTTATCTAGTACAGACTCTTTACCTTCTGCATAATATCACATTTGAGATCTCAGTTCTTCCTATACAACTCATTTCATTGTGTCTGCTGTTGTTTTCACCAAGTGAATTTGCAGAGTTTCTGGAGAGGCTGGATGATGGTCTGAAACATATTCTTTCCATAATTCCCCCTCTGCCCCCTTTTTTAAAATTATTTTTAGAACAGTAGCCTGGAGTGTTTTTGTTACTGATCCCTCTATAAAAACGGTCAATTACCTCTTTGGCAATGGATTTGCATAGACCAATTAAGCACTGTAAGCGAAAGGTTTTCAAGGGCAGAAATAGTACTTAGGTGCGTAACCTGACAGACTCACCTTTCTGCCTTTGAAAAATCTCTTCCCCACATATTAAAAAAAAATCTTTGATAATTTTCTTTTGCTTTTCTGTTCTAGTTTTCACAGACAGCTTCTTTACCAAACTCAGGAAAACGGTGAGTGAACCAAAGCAGCATGACAAAATGCAAACAGTACAAAGGGAAAGCCATTCTTTTTAGAAATAAAAAAGCAGTACAGCTGTATTGACCATACTTACAGCTCAGATCTGAAGGGCTTAGGAAGAAACGCTGCATGAAATCCTCAGCCACAAAGGTGACGAGTGGGGAATGGTAAGGCCCTGTACATGCTCTGTGCTGCAGTTCAAAAAAAACAATATATACCTCTGTGTTGTTTAACCTGCCTTAGGTTTCTCTAAGAGACTGGTCCCCTTATTATCCAGACATCAAACACAGACTGAAGATAAACATTTACAAAGTCATAACCTTAGCTCTGTTTTCATGGTTCCCTCTTTGGCCAGGATTTTGTCTTATATCCTCTGGGGGTAGCAGGCTCATTCCTGTGCCAAAAGGCAGCATGCTTTCAAACCCCTGTAAGGTGGGGGCTAGTTGGTGCTAATAGATCCCGCTGTGAAAGCATGTGTAGCCACATAGAGCAGCTGTACAGTCAAGATGCATCATCCTGCATGGAGGAGGAGATGTAACCAGCCAGAAGGCAGGCTGCATGTGTGCAGAGAGCTTTGCCACCATGCCAGCGTCTCTGAGAGCAGAGGGAGTTTGAATTTTTAATGACAGATTTTGCCTGTCATCACCCTGTTTGTGACCCATCAACAGAATGGTTAAGCCAACAGAGGGGTGAAATGAAGCTATTTGGTAATCACTATTGTTTATTACCCCAGAAAGGCAGGAAATGGGACAGGCATGACAGGCATCTTCACAGATAAGGGAAGTGGGACAGGCTTTTGGCAAGTCAGGATAAGAAAACACCTCAGCTCTATGGCAGGTTTTTCTGTTCCATCAGTCAGTAACCACCTTCCTGTGCCTGATGGTCTCAGAAAAAGAGAGAAGGGCCTAATTAAGCTCACTTAACCCTGGGCTCCTGCATTTGAGATCAGAATTTACTCTTTGGGTTAGGACTGACCTTCCCAATCTCAGCACTTACTTGTGGCGATAGTGCAAAGTGGCAGAAGAGCAGAGATCAGTGTAGTCTTCTCAAGATCTGATCTAGCACCACAACTGTGATTATGTCACCTGTGCAGGAACTTCCTCCCTTCTGACCTGATCTGCACATGTGCTTGTTCCCTCTCAGGTATAAACACCTTGTTCAATAGAACGAAAATTAAAAACTCAGAGTCATATCTCTCACCCAGTATAATAGAAACAAAAAAATCCCTTCTACCCAGAGATTTGAAATTCCTGGACAGCCCTAAATTTGCCTTTGTTTTGGGGATAAACTACCAGTGGTGAACAGTATTGCTCTTCACTAAAAAAGATAACAAATTGACATTTGCAGTTATGCTTCGGTGCTGAATAGGGAAGATTTTCCTTTCAAGCACTGAAAGGGAACAGATGTCTATAGAGAGTTGTTTCCCCCATAACACATGGTCTATAACACCTCAGTTAAGCATACCCTGGAGCTGCTTTGACCTAGATGAGCAGTTGCTGGAAGCCTAGCAAAAGGAACCATGGTGCAGGATGTCCTGGACAAGGAGATTCAAAGTAATTTTGTGCTCAGTGAAACCTACTTATGTCCAGGAATGCTTAATCTACTTCTGAATAGCAGGTGGGATCCCATAACTCTGAAGTAGGCAGTGAAAGTTCCAGGATGCTGGCACTCCACAGAACACACTGTCCCATTACTCTAAGCCCAGTGGGGGGACTGACACCTGCCAGGCGTGTGTTACTGTTTCCGTGGCTACAGGAAGGGAAGGTGATGCCGTCTGTGCCTAGGGAGTGCGTGCCTGGTGCACCTGGTGATGACGTAGCCCCAGGGAAAGTGCCCCACGAAAATGAGGCTGGGCTGGCCACAGCAGTGGTGGGGCAAGCGCTGTGTGCTGGAACAGGGCAGCGGTGGGACGTGCCCACAAGTTAAGGTTTCCCAGGCTCCAAGAGCGCTGACCAGAGCCCCAGGACACCCCTTCCCTGCTGAGGCCCTGGAGCTTCCCCAGTGCAAGCATGTGCAGTGGCAGCAGCCCAGCAGCAGCTGTGGAAACAGCAGCTTGGACAAAGAGAAACCCAGGAATTCTCTGCTCCCCAGGCAGAGAGGGCTCAGAAACACTTCCCTTTGCTCCCCTGTGCTGGGAGAGCCCATGAGGAGGAGCAGAAAACGCTCCCCAGTGCTCCTGATTGGGTGGGGGTGGAGCGATGGGTGTGACCTGTATGCATATTAATGACCCACATGTGTTTGCGAATTAGACATTTCACAAGACCCTGACAAGACCCCTTCTCCGTGAAGGGTGAGGTATTACTGTACAAAACTCCCTAGTTGCCTTCCTGCCCCCAGTAAGCACCTTGCCTCCATCAGCTCCAGGGAGGTTAGCTCAGGCTGTGGAAGGGTAGGGAGGAGCAAGGCTGGTGCTGCAGGAGGCTCTGGGGAGGCAGCTGCTGCGGGGCAGCGCAGGTGCCGCGGCCGTGAGCTTCATCCACTCATTGGACAAACAGCAGAGGCTATGGATGAATGTCCTTGATGCCTCATTGTGACAGAGAGGGAAAGGGAAGGGGAAGGTGAAAGGGCTGTGAGCTGCCCCGCCCAGGCTGAGGGCTCACCTGTCAGGGAGCAGCGGCGGATTAATGAGCACCTGGTAATTGCCGCTGACACCCAATAACCCTGGTGGGTTTTCCTCAGCCACCTTCTCTCTGTTAGAAGGATGCAGGGGAATCACAGCGCTGGCTGTGGAGGAGGAATGCCTTTGGTCCACTCAAAGCCCACAGGCCATCTGGTTGTACTTTCCAAACCAATTTCCATTCTTGTTGAGGGTTTATTTCCCATCCTATCTGTGTCACCCATGCGAGAGAAGGGTCAGTTTTCCCTTGGAGAACAGGAAGGAGAGAGAGACACTCTTTGAGGTGCCCCCACTGCCCAGTCCAGAAACCCAGGGCAACAGCCCAGCAGCACATGGGTGTGTTCTCCCACCCAGCCTCTGTCCCTCATGCCTCCCTCTATTTCCAAAGGTTGAAGCAGTGGATGTTTCCTCTAGCTTGGCTCTTTCCCTACTATGACTCAAGGAACTGGGAATGGGAAGAGAAATTTATTTGGAAAGAGCCAGAATAAAAGACTAAAAGAATCCCTCTGCTCTTTACTTTGGGTGAGTGCATTATGTCTAGGACTGGTTTGTACAGCAGATTTTGCCAGTGGAGCAAAAACCAGGCCAAACGACATGGCATAGAGGAAAAAATGAGCACTATCACAGGCTTTTCTTATACAGAAAACCTGCACAGGAAAGGATGGATACAGTGTAGATCTTTTAATGTATACACCCAAGTCAATACCAATGTAATCAATTCCGTACGTTTCTCATTTTTCTTCCATCTAACCTGCGCAGTTGCTTGTGCATCAGTAACTGCTCCCTTTAAAGGCGTGTCAGGAGTGGATCCCATCCTGAGAGGCCCATCGCTGTGTATTTTAGTCGTTCAAGATTGCTTTCTCCTGCCATCTTGTGGCAACAGGAAAATTCACAGCGTTTCGTTAAGCAGCATTGCCTGCTGATCCAAGGCAAGGGTTGTTAGTAAAATCAGTGTATAATCAGATTAATTGGCATAATTAGGAAAAAAATATAGCCCTTCTTGCATATTTTAAAGCTTGGCTAATTCTTCCAGCTCTACCAGTTGATCTTGTAGCAGTGGTTCTTCGGTTATCCCAGAGCAAAATGTCTGTTTTGTAGTTCTAATGTTTCCAGACTGTCTGAAAAAGTAAAGGTGAGTTGTGTAACAGGTGAGGCCTTACTATTTTATGCAAAGACTTCACTAAGTATACCTCAAATACCTTGAAGAATGACGTTTTTGCCAGTTTTGCTCTCATGTCTTCATAACTCCTTGACAAAGTCATCTTTGTTTCCTATGAAATCTCAGGAAAGTCTTGTCTGATAGGCATGTAAAGCTTTTCCTTTTACTGCAACAACTATTTCTATCTGATTGCTCAATGTAAAGACCACAAAACCTGCCAAGGCACCGTGCATTGTTTGCTTAATTCTAAACAAAACCATTACTTTGTTAAAAATGCCCATAAGATATGTGCAAACATAAGATAAGACTAAATTTAGGTTCTTGGGGGTGTTCCCCTTTTCCTGCAATCACATAGAGGTTATTTGAAAATGCGTATTTGTGATCCTCTCTCTCCTGCCGTAATTGCTTTTCAAACAGAGTTGAGACAAAAAAAAAAAAAAAAGAAAATTATATATGATATTTAAAAAAGAAAAAACTGCCAATATTTTCCCTTAAAAAAAAAGCAAAATTCAGAGCCAAAGAAAAAGAAAAACTACTCACGAAATTCCAGCCTGCAAAGAGAAGACAAATAAAAGCTCTTCAAAGCTTTGTTCATTTTCACTAGCACCAGCAAAAATGACTGCTTGGGATCCCAGGCATGGGACAGAAAGGATGTACATACTGCTATTTGTAGCTCAGGGGTGGCTCTCATTGCTATTGTACCTGACAATGTCCTGGTCCTCAATGTATTCCTGCTCACAGCAACTTTCCCAAGCAGAGGACAGCCTTCCAAGGGCTATGCTGGAGGCACTGAGGTTTGCTTAGAGAAAATGGACTGTTATGTTTGCAGTGTGTTCCCAAACTGTCTCTTATAAACTGCCTGCAGCAGGCAACCTCCAGCAAGGCTGCATTCCACCCTGCTACCTGTGCTCAGCTCTCCCTCTTGGAAGCCATGAGGCTGCTGCTTTGCTGGAGGCTCTTCCCCTCTCCATCACCCTACCTACCAGCTATGGCATCAATCTACAGTCCACACGAAACCACAGCATGAAATAACATCAGAAGAACAACAGCATCAAACCTGGCAAGAAAAAGGTGAAAAGACCCTCAAAAAACTTGCTGGCACATACATAACAATCCTTGCTCCTGCTCTGCCCGACCAACTGCAAGACTCACATAATACCACCATGGTGTCTGGGGAATGGGGCATCCCACGCTGCCTGCTTCTCAGCAGGGCCTGGCAGGGAAACTGCTTCCCACCAGCTAGGAAATGGCAGGACAAGCTCTCCCAGTCACCCTGGGACTGATTGTTCTATAGAGCAGCAGCATGTCCCCCCTGCCCTTGTCCCTTCACCCATCACACCCAGAGAGGTGGCTGCACAGGCTACTTTACCCACATCCCTGACAAGGCAGCTCCCTGCTTCACTTTAATTTGCCTGGCACCTGGCTTCCCCAATACCAAGGAAGCACAACAGGAAAACCACTCACAGTGTTATTTGTTCCTATGCACCTCATCAGTAGTCAATTCCTTTGTGACATGCAATCACCCTCTTAAAAGATTACTTATCAAAAAATAAATAACTTTTTTAAAATCAACAATTAAAAAAAATGTAAAGAAAAAACATTCCACTCTGCCCCAATAAAGAATGTCCCTGGAAAGCTTTATGATGTGCCCGAAAAACTCAAGTGCCAAAATAGATCTTCCACTGTAGAGTTTTGAAGTCTTTTTTGCTCTTGATTCCACTGCAGAGTTTGTACAGCTTTGTCAAACTTACAAAAAGGTGCCTTTTTTATATATACTCTTTCAAGCAAGGCAAAGCAAGGAGAGCACTTTACTGCTTACGTTAAAAGTGCGAGGAGAGAGANATTACCCATAACTTACACCAATCGACAGCCTGTGACACCGATGAAATCTTGGCACAGCACTGGCTGTGACAGCACTCACTGAACTGTTATCAATATCAAGGTCACTTTGTTTTTCTTGCTTTCACTGCAGCTGCAGCTTCTCTGCCCTCAGGGCATGAGCTGCTCGAGAAAGCTTTCTGTCCAGACTCCTCACAAGCCACAGCCTCTCTGCTCCATTACTGGCGTTATATAAGATTAGAGTGAAGTTTCCACTATTAGAAGCAGTTAGCTACATGGTGACTATGTGCTCCCCTGATTACAGCACACAGCACAGTTATGGCTGCAGGCAGCAGAACTGAAAACTACAGTATTTTAATTCAGGCAGAAGTATAAGTATAGTTGAAACACCTCGAGAAAATCAGTAGTTTTGGTGGGCTTTAATTCCTACCTGTGCTACCCTGGACAGGAGTGCCCCAGAGAAGAAACAGAGGGAAAAGGATCACCCTAGGCTTGACACGTATCTACAGACAACTGGAAATTGTGGTAGGAGCCTGTGGAGGGCAGCGCTGTCTTGCTGTGGATGGTGCATGGAATTACGTACTTAGAGATGCCAGCTGCTGAGGTAATACTACTTCTTTTCTTTATCTCCATTGAATCTGAAAGTTGCAGGTGTAAAAGCTGTCATCATGCCACAGCCATAACCTGTCACTGCAAGCAGGACTACCCATTTTTCCAATCAGGGACTCAATTTTTAAAGGATTCTTTCCTGCAGTGTTAGCCGCATGTGTTGGCAAGTGCCTCTTCCTGGGTTATCTTGCTCTAAAATGGGAGGGTTGGGGGAGGTGTTGGAGGGGGCTGGGGGGCGGCGTAGAGGTTCTTTCCCTTTGGAATGACAGTGTCTTAGAGAAATATATGTAGATCCATTACATTACAAATTATATTAAAAAAATGCTGTCCAGCAGCACTTCCTATGAGGTAGCAGTAACACCTTCACCCCAAAAGCCAGCAGGGCACAGGTGAAGCTCCTCTCACTGAGCCTGAACCCCTCCTGGGCACTTACCTTGTCTAAAGGCAGCAGTGGCTGTGTGACCTGGGAGGGGACTGCTGGAGAGCTGAGATGCTTAGACTTCATTTCCACCTGCGAGACCTCAGATGTGCCTGGCCATTCACTCCCTTGTTTGCCCACTTGACCTGGGACCTTCCTCACCACCAGGAGCTCTCCTGGCTATCCCAACCCTGCCCGAGGCTGATTGCCTTCACCTACCCTGCTCTCTGAGTGGTCCCCACTGAGATGGCAGCTCCTGTGTGGCAGCAGCAGCTGTCTTTGCCCCGAAGTAGCCCCTCCAGCCTCATGGACAGTGCTGTGCAGGAACAGAAAGGCTCAGAGAGGAAGGAGCCTTTAGCTTTCAAGCCCAGCTCAGGCTCCTTGTGAGCAGAAGTTCGTACGTTCCAGCTCAGTTTGGAAGAGTGAAAGGGCCCCATCATAAAAGTACAAGGCTGGATGTGAACAGAGATGTCAGGAGGGAGACCAAGCACTGAAGAGGTGTGAAGACTTGGATTTTTTCCCACCCTGTAAAACACAGTTGGCAGTGTAGGGCAAGGGGCATTCGCAAGCTGAGCTGGGCTGAGCTGAGGGGATAGCCGTGGAGGAGGCTCGCAGGGCTGCTCCTGCTCTTTCCCGACGCTGCAGTTAAAGAGAGTACTGTGTTTTCCAGAGCCCTCAATCTGGCATCTTTCCCAGGTAGTAAATTCTCTTAAAAACTAAACCAAACAGAGCTTTAATTATACATTCTGCTTTTCTCTTCACTCCAAAATAATGGCAATGGCATTAATACAGTGCTGGATTGAACACATACCCACACTGAGGCTGAGGGACCGATTCTGCTTTCCATTATTCAGGGGCACTGCCTCCGGTGAGGCAGATCAGAGTTTAAACAGTGAGCTGGAGCAATGAACTTCTACTATTCCCTGCTGTTTGACTGTGGGCAAAATAAAAGGCCATAATATATGATGCAGTCAGCCAGGAAAGCAATATTGCTCTGCCATGTGCACGGTCTACACTGAGACAAGTCCAGGATCTCATTTCTAAATTCCCATAGGTGCCTCATTTAAACCATCAGCCATAACCTGCTTCTCATTTTCAATACCATTTGGTATTAGAGCTGCAGTGAACTGCTGGTGAGAGATTCTAATTCCTGCGAACAAGCCCCTGTAGGCTTGCAAGGAAAACAGAGAGTTCCCCTCTCGGTTGCCTGCTAGGTTCCCATCTGGCTGTTTTAACTTTGCTATTGCTTTTAAATGTGCCTGTTTCTGCACAAGAAGCTTTAGGCTCTACCTCAAGAGACTCCTGGGTTCTCTTAGCATCAGATTCTGACCGAAGTGTAGAGACGTAGACTGGGTCTTCTTAACAAAGGGAAGATCATATTTCACATTATAGTATCTGAAAGATTAATTCCACTTACATGATCATTTCCTTGTGAACCACANCAGGACAAGCTCTCCCAGTCACCCTGGGACTGATTGTTCTATAGAGCAGCAGCATGTCCCCCCTGCCCTTGTCCCTTCACCCATCACACCCAGAGAGGTGGCTGCACAGGCTACTTTACCCACATCCCTGACAAGGCAGCTCCCTGCTTCACTTTAATTTGCCTGGCACCTGGCTTCCCCAATACCAAGGAAGCACAACAGGAAAACCACTCACAGTGTTATTTGTTCCTATGCACCTCATCAGTAGTCAATTCCTTTGTGACATGCAATCACCCTCTTAAAAGATTACTTATCAAAAAATAAATAACTTTTTTAAAATCAACAATTAAAAAAAATGTAAAGAAAAAACATTCCACTCTGCCCCAATAAAGAATGTCCCTGGAAAGCTTTATGATGTGCCCGAAAAACTCAAGTGCCAAAATAGATCTTCCACTGTAGAGTTTTGAAGTCTTTTTTGCTCTTGATTCCACTGCAGAGTTTGTACAGCTTTGTCAAACTTACAAAAAGGTGCCTTTTTTATATATACTCTTTCAAGCAAGGCAAAGCAAGGAGAGCACTTTACTGCTTACGTTAAAAGTGCGAGGAGAGAGACAGCTCAAAGCTGCGCCTGCCAAATGACTGAGGAATATCAAACCCCCTTTCTCATGCCTTCAAATATTCTGAAATCTTGCACACTTGACAGCACTGTCAATTTTGTATTGACAGCAGCAGTCAGATAGAAATCATTTGAGGAGTAAATGAAGAAGAACAAAAAAACCTCTTTAATCCACAGTCACAAATCCATACTGTCTGCAGAAGGACAAGTGCTTTGGAGCCCCCTTTAATATCAATATATTAACATCCTTGTTTATCTTTCCTGAAGCTTGCAAGACGTTTTTTCCCACCCACCCG
>WEKX01018784.1:355596-366382 GCA_013390025.1 Pitta sordida
GCGTAGAGGTTCTTTCCCTTTGGAATGACAGTGTCTTAGAGAAATATATGTAGATCCATTACATTACAAATTATATTAAAAAAATGCTGTCCAGCAGCACTTCCTATGAGGTAGCAGTAACACCTTCACCCCAAAAGCCAGCAGGGCACAGGTGAAGCTCCTCTCACTGAGCCTGAACCCCTCCTGGGCACTTACCTTGTCTAAAGGCAGCAGTGGCTGTGTGACCTGGGAGGGGACTGCTGGAGAGCTGAGATGCTTAGACTTCATTTCCACCTGCGAGACCTCAGATGTGCCTGGCCATTCACTCCCTTGTTTGCCCACTTGACCTGGGACCTTCCTCACCACCAGGAGCTCTCCTGGCTATCCCAACCCTGCCCGAGGCTGATTGCCTTCACCTACCCTGCTCTCTGAGTGGTCCCCACTGAGATGGCAGCTCCTGTGTGGCAGCAGCAGCTGTCTTTGCCCCGAAGTAGCCCCTCCAGCCTCATGGACAGTGCTGTGCAGGAACAGAAAGGCTCAGAGAGGAAGGAGCCTTTAGCTTTCAAGCCCAGCTCAGGCTCCTTGTGAGCAGAAGTTCGTACGTTCCAGCTCAGTTTGGAAGAGTGAAAGGGCCCCATCATAAAAGTACAAGGCTGGATGTGAACAGAGATGTCAGGAGGGAGACCAAGCACTGAAGAGGTGTGAAGACTTGGATTTTTTCCCACCCTGTAAAACACAGTTGGCAGTGTAGGGCAAGGGGCATTCGCAAGCTGAGCTGGGCTGAGCTGAGGGGATAGCCGTGGAGGAGGCTCGCAGGGCTGCTCCTGCTCTTTCCCGACGCTGCAGTTAAAGAGAGTACTGTGTTTTCCAGAGCCCTCAATCTGGCATCTTTCCCAGGTAGTAAATTCTCTTAAAAACTAAACCAAACAGAGCTTTAATTATACATTCTGCTTTTCTCTTCACTCCAAAATAATGGCAATGGCATTAATACAGTGCTGGATTGAACACATACCCACACTGAGGCTGAGGGACCGATTCTGCTTTCCATTATTCAGGGGCACTGCCTCCGGTGAGGCAGATCAGAGTTTAAACAGTGAGCTGGAGCAATGAACTTCTACTATTCCCTGCTGTTTGACTGTGGGCAAAATAAAAGGCCATAATATATGATGCAGTCAGCCAGGAAAGCAATATTGCTCTGCCATGTGCACGGTCTACACTGAGACAAGTCCAGGATCTCATTTCTAAATTCCCATAGGTGCCTCATTTAAACCATCAGCCATAACCTGCTTCTCATTTTCAATACCATTTGGTATTAGAGCTGCAGTGAACTGCTGGTGAGAGATTCTAATTCCTGCGAACAAGCCCCTGTAGGCTTGCAAGGAAAACAGAGAGTTCCCCTCTCGGTTGCCTGCTAGGTTCCCATCTGGCTGTTTTAACTTTGCTATTGCTTTTAAATGTGCCTGTTTCTGCACAAGAAGCTTTAGGCTCTACCTCAAGAGACTCCTGGGTTCTCTTAGCATCAGATTCTGACCGAAGTGTAGAGACGTAGACTGGGTCTTCTTAACAAAGGGAAGATCATATTTCACATTATAGTATCTGAAAGATTAATTCCACTTACATGATCATTTCCTTGTGAACCACATCTTTCCATCTGGATTTTTCCATCAGGAGGACGAAGAACCATAGTGTTAAGCACTACCTGAGAGAAAAGAGCAAGGACTGTAAAAGATGAGTGTAGAGATGCTTGCTGAGAGAAGAAAGAATCAAAACCAGAGTAGACAGCAATTTCAAATGCGTCAAGAGGCTGCTAGGTTTTTTCCTTACAGATGAATTATATTCTGACCTCATGCTTTGGAATTTTGAACCATTTAGTTTGTCAGGTTTTTGATTCAGGGAATTTAGCGTATTTGGCTTCAGGAGCTTTCAGTATCACGCTTTTGTTAGGTAGTGTTTGTGCTGTTGTGGTAACCACAGGCCCTGCTGTGCCTGAGGCTCCCAATAATCCCATGTAAGGCCTTGTTATTGAAAGACACCTGTCCCCATCCAGGCCATCAACATAACCACGGGCAGAGCTGTGCCACTTAGGAAGGTGCTAGCAAAAGAGGAAGAGAAAAAATGCTTGGAGTCCAACTAATGCCCTGCCAGACTCCTCTTGACACTCCAGACATTCATTTAATCTCCGTACAGCTCAGCTGTGTCTTGAAGAGACAGGGTAACAACCATGTCAAAATGGCAGGAGGCTTCCCCCTGTTACAGAAGTGAAAATTAGGGCTAGGCAAATAGGTGGCTATTCAGTCTGTGTTCATTTTTAGATAAATAAAACATGTTTTTCTCAACCAGAAACAAGCCATTTCATCTTGTTTGAATTTTTTAAAAGATTTTATGCAATGCAGCAAAACAAATTCCAAAACAAAGTAACTCAGTAGAAAAATGGAAATAGTAATTTTTTAAAATAACAAAATCAACTGTTTCAAATCTACAATATTGCTTTTCTTCCCCCTGAACTTTGCTGAGTATTCCTTCTATAGAATCTGCAAATGCAACACAAATCTGTTAAATGCTTTAGCTATTTCAAGTCAGTAGGGGTTTGTGTGGTGTTTTCTTCCTTTACTTTGGCAGAAAAATCTTCAACAGAAAATGGCTACTGTTTCTACAACAGAGAAAGAAAGGGGGAAAAAACCCAAACACCAAACCCAAAGCCACAAACCTAAAAGCTCTGCAGGCTGTAGTACTCAAGTAGCCAAACAATATCGGGGAGATACAAAGTTCAACTTGGTGGTTGCAGACAAGGCCCTGGCATGACCAGGTCCCTCAGGGGCTGCACCCAGCTGCATACAAACATCAAGGAGTCACCCATAGCCCTTCCTGGGTGCTGCCTGTAGCCAGGGGATGCCATCCCACAGCCACCTCCAGCCTGGGCCTCCAGAACAGCTCTTGAACCACTGAGGAAATCCAGGCTCCACAGCTCAGACGTGGAACCAAGCAGGCCTTGGCCATTTGGGGCGCATCCCAGTGTTCCAGGTGCTTGGTAAATTATAAAGACAAAACAGTTTCAAAGCTTGTGCTACTTTGCATTCTCTGGATTGCTCTTAAAAATCTCTGTCCAGCCTTAAAAGTCTCCCATAAGTAAAAGGGTTTCTTTTGTTTCTGTTGTTTCAATTTTTAACCGGGGGAGGAAAGGAGGACTGGGAGGAAGAGAGAAAATATAGAAAAAATCTAAGGAGATGGGGTTTAGGTACTTTTGGTCCTTCCAGGCTACAATTTAAAAGAAAAGTAATCCTATCCAAACTAGCATGGCCTAACTCTCTGCAGAAAATAGTAGTGACCTTGTAAGACAGATTTTTTTTTTTCTCCAGGTACAGGGACTCCTGCCCTCCTGCAGTCACTGGCTAGTTCCAACTAGAGCAGCTTCTAGGAGCCACTCAGAGAAAGAAGCTTAGAGAAATGCAGTCAGTGGCAGCACTTTTGCTAGCTCTGCAGTATCTTAAAGTAGAAGGAGAGGGGAAATCCTCAGCAAAGTCCCTGGCCTTCAATTAAAAAATTCATATTGCTTTCCTCATTAGTCCAATCATCTGCTATAGCTATTTCCAAGCTTACCCCGAAGGCCCTGTAGAGCAATTCAATTTCAAGGCCAGTGCAGCGCAGAGGGAGGAGTGTGCTTGGGAGGAGATATGCTTCATGTCGACACGAATTGCTCACTCATCTGCCACTAGTCATGTAAATAAAATTATGTTGATGCACGTTTCAGAAAGAGGATTGCTGCATGAAAGGGAGCTGTTGCAAAGCACCTCCCTGGCTGCAAAGGCTAGATCAGCTGTGAAGTGTCAGTGGCCCCAAAATGACTCAATTCTTGGAGAACATCCTCAGAGTCACGTTTTTGACAAGAGGCCTCACAATCTAGTTCTCTCTGCTCATCATCTCCATTACTGTAATTAGATGACAGGATACAACAGAAGTTTAAAGCAGCAGGGGCTAGAACTGAAAATTTGGTATCCATCTGCCTACCTCCCCAACTTCAGCCCTTATGCATCTGTAGCAACTCATAGTCAGCCACACTCCTTGAAAATGAGCCTGTGGTCTTAGGAATCTCCTGATGTGAAAGCTGTATTATCTTTTTCTTGATTTCCTTTTACTGCTTCAGCTTAACATTCTGTGTCAGTGAAAGTACATACAGGTCATCATGAAGATGCTGGCAGTAGCTTGAGCACAGTGCATGACTTTCACAGGGCAGTAAAACTTGTAAGGCAGTGCACAGTATCTGTTTCTGTGCTATTCTTCCTGCTAATCTGTGCTATGATTGCACAACACACTCCTTTACTAAAGCTCTTGGTGTTGCCTTATCTGCCCTCAAAAATTCATTCGTAAAAAAATTTTATCTCTATATTCCTCTCTTTTTCCCTGCAGTTCTTTTCCTCCATCATTAGAAGTAAAACCAGTAACTTTTTTTTCTCTCTCTCCCATCGTTTTTACTGTGGTTTTCATATTTTGCTTATTAAGTAGTTACCCTAGGGACACTTCTTCTTTATTGTAACATACAAAAAGCTATAACTGCGCTAAACATTTGTGGGGAGGAGGAGAGAGAAAAGAGCAAGGGAAGATGGAGGTCACAGAAATACATGTGATGTGTCCAATAATATGTCTCACATAATCTCTACTTCTTTTTCTGTAAGCAAAAATATATTCTCCCTTTTTTGCTTGTTCCCCAAATCAGCCTACACTGTTAAAAATAGCATACCTGGATGTTTGAACAAAATTGTTATTGTTTCAGGAGCAACATCCATCTGGCTGCTGCTGCTGTGGGCGCAGGGGACAGACTATATGATTTCTGAAGGTCCCATCTGCACTTGTTTTCTAGAATTGCCGAGAAAATAAACCCAAACTCTACATTTAGGCATCCAGGCATTATAGTAAAAGCTGATGCCACATGAGAATTAACACCATCTACCCTACATGGGGAAGAGTTATATGTAGTGTGACTTACATGTTGATTATGATTCTAATACCAACAAGCAACCAAAGTTCATCAATATTTTCTGAGGGTGAGAACAGAATAATGAGATCATGGCAGGAGAAATGCTCTTAAAGTCTAAGAGAAAGGACTGCTTGGATTTCTTTGCACTCTTGCTCTTGGCTGAGCAATGCTTTCAGCTGAACTGACTGGCCTGAGCTCCCAGGATCTATATTAGCAAACAGTATCTCAAAAGAGATGCCCAAATTCCACTGTGTGATCTGTGATGGATTACATATCTGTGATCTCACAGATCCCTCACAGATCTGGGAGGGAGCCCTAGATGGGATTCTTAACAGGACAACACCACCAGCATTTCAACTGTATAATTTCCAAAAATTCAGATGATCTTTTTTGTCACATCTGAGGTAAGTACCTCACCTCTCAGATGAAAGAAATGGCCTCTCTCTGGAGGCAAGTAGCTATTCCATTATTTATACAAAGTGGAACAGCTCCCAGAGGAGAGACAGGGACAGAGAGGCACAAGAATACCAGTAGAGCTAAGTGTTCAGGGGTATTCAACTGAGAGAGGAAAAAAAACTCGTTCAAATTAACTCAATTTCTATTTCCATACATACAGACACATATATATATATTTATATAGGCACATGAAAATACATTCATATGTACACATGTAGGTATGTGTATACATGTGTTTAAATACAAATTATAAATGAAAGAAAATCGTTTGCACATATATTGTACATGTGTATTTACATGCATTATATGAATGTCCTGCACATACAGATCCTAAGATTTCTACCTTGTCCCTAGAAACTTTGTAAGTCAGTCCAATGACACATTCTTTCAAAAACTTCTTGTTTTAACTAATCAGAATCAAGTCTGCACAAACATTTTGGTACCTCTTCAACAAAAAGAGCTGGAGCTTTTCTGTGTATAGCGCAGGATGTTCTTTTCCAACAGTCTTACTTGACAAGAAATTAAATCATGTCATCTTACGCTGCTTTCTCAGGGGAGGAATTACATGCCTGTAGAGTCCTACCACAGAGTCTTTCCTGCTCTCTGGATGCTTTTAGCAACACCTGCAGGCCCTGCTGCACACACTAGTTATAATAATATAATGCTATTTAGAGGGTAATGAACAGGACTACTTTCTGGGGAATATTATATCTGTATGAAAATTTCCTGTTCATTCATTTCAGAAAAGCTGTCTCTGATACAGGCTGAGTACGTGCAAGAGATGCCTCACACCAGAGAACCTTCATCTCTGAGTAGCAATGCTTCCTATGAAACTCCAGAACTATCAGACCTCCAGCGGCTCCTGTGGTTCAGAGGAGGGTCTGATAACCATGTGGACCAAGTTTGGCCAAATGTCTACCTGGGAGACGCGTAAGAACACATGGTTCTATTGTTACACTTATCAGTCCCTGGGAGGAGGAGGAAGGGGTGTGGTGCACTGAGGAGTGGCTTTTGAGTCTACAGGAATCTTTTTGCAATACAGGCTTCCAAAACTAATGACATAAGGAATCTGAAGGTCAATAAAAACATGACATGCAAAATGGTGACCTACTCACAGTGTGTTTGATTTGGGTTTTTTAAATTCTATGAGCCACCATGGATTTGGTAGGGTAAGAATTATTTGTATTCTAGACAAAAGTCCTCAAAGAACCTATGCCAAATTGGTGTCAATTCTGAGATGCATTATCTGTCCTGGAAACTGTACCTTAAGGCAGCAGACAAGAGCATAGTAGCCCTCACACTCAAGTAGGGGTGGCAGGATCAAGAGCCAGAATTATATTGCATAAATTAATTATACAATGGGGATTTTCACAGTCCAAATCAAAACTTTTTTCCAAAGATGACAAAACTGAAAATACATCAAACAGGGATTTTAATGCAAATAGCTTATTCTTGTGACCAATAATATTTATTGCTCCCTCCTTCCAGTTGGTTTACTGCAGATTACATGGATCATCAGATCATTTTTCCTAGTCCTCCCTCCTCATGAATACAGCAGTAAAGGTTCAGAGTTTTATGGAATGACGTTAGTCCCAGTTTATTATGGGAAGAGGGGGAAATTTAGCTGGTAAATGCAATACATCCACTTCCTGTCCAAACCAGGAACAAGATGTTGCTGCATCTGTGTGAGTTCTTGCACTTGAGACTCAGGCATACTATCAATGAGTAATTAGCTTGAAAACTTGCTAAACAAATATTTAAAGGAAAATATTGACCCTTTTACAGAGTAAGCCATGTTCCCAGGGATTAAACGCTAGGAGGCATTCGCTTAACTGACAGTATCCCACTGTCAAGTCTGTGCTCCTGCTGCTCTCCACACCCCCATATCACATTTTTCATGCACAAAGCACTATGTACTTCTCAACATTTTCTCTTCTATCGGCAAGATGCAGTTCCTGCATCCTTTCGTAGTGGAAGCAGGAACTAACTTTAAACCATGCTATTTTAGCAGAATGTTAGGAGTGTTGCCAATGTGCCCTTCATGTCTTTCAACAGGTGGGCTGCCAGGAGCAAAACTACTCTTCAAAGCCTCAACATTACTCATATCCTCAATGCAGCAGATGGACCATATAGCATCAACACAGGAGCCAAATATTATGAAGATCTGCAAATAGAGTACTATGGAGTAGAAGCATTTGATGATCCTTCCTTCAATTTAAGTATCTTCTTCTATGATGCTGCCAATTTCATAGGCAAGGCCTTAAACTCTTCAGGAGGTAAGAGGGAAGCAAAGATAAGCTTTGGGAGGAAGTTTAAACACAAGCCAAATAACTTCTTGCAGTAACAGGCACCAACAGAGCTCAGAATCCACAAATAGTTCAACGCAGCACATGTAGAACCACTGAGGAGAGGATGGAGAAGGGCACCTGTGCCATGTGCTCCAGGGAAGGTGGGCACTGCCAGGCCTCCAAGAGCTGGGAAAACTGGCTGCCCCCAGCCCAGTCCAGTGGGAGAATGGGCAAAGTCCATGACCAGAGTGTAGAAGTTATGGCACTCCAGATGCTCCCCCATTGGCCCATCTGTAGGAATAAGCAGGATCTGTGTGCTTCTGCACACACCTCCTGCCCCTTGCACACTGGCAGGGGCTTCAGGCAGGTGATCCTGCCCTGCATGCTGCTCCTGTTCCCGATGCACTCAGCAGTGGCACTTCAGTGCTGGCTCAAATGCTTCACATGCTCAAGTACTTCACAGAATTGGAGCTTTATTCAGCCTGTCTATTAAGCTAGACAAGCAGCAGAAGTTAATGAACTAAGTCAAAAACTACGAGCCTGACCCACAGCCTGCTGAATTTTTGTCAGCAGAGTTTGGATTATGGCCTAGTTATCATAATTTCCATTTGTTCCAGAGTTTGCTCAGACTCTGACTGGCTGCAGGACCTGCTGCTTTCACTGGAGTGCTTTATTAAATCCCCAGTTATAGCTCACACTGGGCTGCTGAGATACAGTAAATTATGACTCCGTTTTTACAGGCAGACTATCCCACAGAGTTTATGGGACTTGCCAGTGATCACAGTCAGGGCTGGGCCAAATTTTTCTGCCAAAACTTTTTTTTTTCCCCCAGAAAACAATACTAACAATTTTAGTCATAGAAAGCTTCTCATTCCACAGAAATTTCTACTGTTTTAATCTGAGGTCTAAGTTAGATCCAGGAGGTTAGTATGAAATACCACTTTGCTTGAGAGGTATAGCACAATCCTCTTGAAAATATGAGGATCCACTAATTGGCACCATAGTTTTCCCAGTGTGTTTCTAGTATTTTTTTTCTCCTCCCTGTGTCTTTTTCACTTTAGAAATGCTAAAACACCACTCACCTTGCCATGCCTCTTTTTTTCTGCAGGTAAGGTGTTTGTTCATTGTGCCATGGGCGTGAGTCGCTCGGCGACTTTAGTACTTGCCTTTTTAATGATCCATGAAAACATGACACTCGTGGATGCTCTGAAGACAGTGGGTGCCCACAGAGACATCTGCCCAAATTCAGGGTTCCTCAGCCAGCTCCGGGACTTGGACATTAAACTGAATGAAGAGAGGAAAGGAACCAGAGCATCTGTCACCAAAGAGCTGTAAGAAAGTATTGCTGAAAGAGAAAGGACAAAATCTCATTTGAGTTGCCTGTATCTCCTATAGATAAACTGCATTCATAAAATAAGGGAAAAGTTTATGAGACACCAGAACACACATTATTAATAAAAGTAGACTTTGCTTGATCTTTCCATATTGCAAAGCCCTCCTAGATTTATACTTCTGATTGGTTGTAGTATATTGTAATATATTCTATCCTTCACTCTCCACCTTAAAACATTGCTCTCAGCTGGTTAAAAAAAAAAGAAAGAAAGAAAAAAAGAAAAGAAAGATATCAGGTTCCACTCCAGAAATAACTGTGTTTCAGCAACTAGTGAAGCTCATATCACTTTATGAAGTGTTAGGCTATTTGAGGTGAAAGATGCCATATTATTTATGCTACAGTAATGCTTAGAAGTTTTCTTATGAACCAGCCCCCCCCATCCCTTTGCTCCCGATATCTCAAAGGGTTTGTATTTTGAGACCTGAATCTGGCACTGGTTAGTTCTTGTTTTTACAATTGGTGGAGCTCCTGAGTTGGGGTAAAAGGCTGTTTAAAGGCAGAGCAGCTGGGAAACACCACAAGCCACTCTAAGAAATTATTCCAGGTCTCTTTATAGTGTTTTCCCTTTGGCTGTTCATCAAGGGTTTTTTTCTCCATGAAAATGCATTTCTTTGAAAGGCCATTCAAATATTGCTCATCTCCTGTAGCGAAAATCATCCAGGAAATGCTGCAGGAAATGCTTCTGAAGAAGACGGGTTCCCAGCTGAGGCTCCAAACAGCTGCATAGGCAGTGGGCGTGGGTGCTGGAAAATGTTTGATGACAAAGTTCAACATAACCCAAATTTGTGTGATGGTTCAAAATTATAAAATTTAGGATTTTCTTGCTCAAAAATAAAAGATTATTAACATTGCAACATCATATTCTGTGGCATTTGCTTTTGTGAGGTGGACTCAAGTGAAAACTGAAGATACGCAGGAATGGCAAGGGGGGTGTTGACAGGAATCAGGCTTTCATCTTTGTGTCTTTGGGCCACCATAAGAGCACTCAATAGCTACTGTCATCTGATGGATCAATGCTGCCTGGAAACTATGTGAAACACATCTGGCTTTTGGTTCCCAGCGGACAAGCATTTGCAGCACAAAGCCATCTTGGGGATGACAGTTTGTATTCCTAGTACCAAACCCAGGAATGCAGAGGGATGAATACTCCCACTATTCAAGCTACTCAAAACTAGCACAGCAGTGAGTGAAATTCACATTCCTTGCTATTTCCACTGTTGTCTACAAGGTTGATTTCTGCCTTCAGGACAGACAACCTTTTATAATACTCTTTGTGGATATCTACATCTGCTCTGTGAGCCAGACTATATGAGTCAGGGCACAAAGAACATTTGGCACTGAGGACCCTCACACCAAGGAGGTTTTGCTTTGGACAAACCCTGTGGACTGGATGTCCCTGAGCAGCAGCAGAGCAGTGCTGGAGTTCTTTGCTTTAATTCCCTGTGTAAGGAAACCTGCCCATGAGCTCTGAGGCTGCTCTGCAAACTCAACAAAACCATAACAAGTAGGAATACCCAAATTAAAAGCGAGCTTCAGACCCAAATCAAAATTTGACATGCATGTTTCTGTTACTAATTAAATCTAACAAAATGATTTAAACTTACAGAACAAGCAGGGAGAAAATCCCCAATGGATCTGGCTGTAGAGATTCCCCCAGCCTCAGGCACAAGAACTACATTTTCTTATGCTTCTCCCTGT